>VUQI01010517.1:3012-16955 GCA_015106735.1 Paratilapia polleni
CAGTTCATTCCAGTGTCCCCAAGACATCACTCACTGCAACACACACACACACACACACGCACTAACAAAGTTGCACACTATCTTTAACCTCTGCTGGAAGTGATGACGAGGAGACACTTTGTGCTCCTTTTGCAAACTATTTTTAAACTGCTACTTTACTTTATTCCTTAAACTTGTGCATTCCAATCTGTACATACCTGCATGTGTGCATAAGTGCAGTATATGAATCTGTTTGGGTGTGTGTGTGTTTAATATGGTCGCTGATAACTAACTTTCCATGAACTTCTGTCCACACTGCTGAAGCAAGAGATTAGATGACCCTTTAATGGTTAGTTAACTAATTCATCTTACAATTTACATGATAATTGGCATAATTGAGACTGTTGGCAGAACTCAGAAAGGCTTAGAGAAACATAAAGGTCATGATTCCGACAGCATTGCAGCAGTTTTAAGCCTAAATATAGATTTTCTCTGGTAGGCATCTCCATAGTTTATGTGGTAATGTGTTTTTCAGTAGGACTACAAATAAATTCCTGATTCCATCTTCCATATCAAGGGTTAAAGTCAAGGTAACTTTCATTCATACATCATCTGGGCCACCCTGAGCCATGCTTGCAATGATGCTCGGCAACACATTCTCACTCCCACCTTTGACTAGGCGGGAGTGAGAATGTGTTGAAGGGTCACTTAGTCAGGACCCCTTCTAATCACATTTGGAACCAGGTGCTCATTTATTATCATTTTCCGATGTGGAGGGTACTGCTCCAGCATACCATTTTGTTACAGGTTTGTTGCCATTTTGTTAGTTGGTTGTTACTCATTGCCAAATGATGATGAGTAACAACAACAAAAGGTGCATATGGAGGAAATTTGGTTGGTGGGTGGCATAATCAACTTCTAACACAAAGACAGGAGTTTCGAGTCCAGATTGGGACTGCTATTATTAAACTTCACTTTGACTTTCATTTGTCTCATTTCTTAAGTACGGCCTCACAAAGCAACTAGCCTGGCTGTAGATTTTAGTCTTTGCAGCTTATCACAGGAATACGAAACCAACAAAAATAGTAATCAAGCTTATGCGTAAGTTCAATAAGGAACACCTGTCCTCATCTGTCGGCTTCTTGGGTGTCCGGCTGCCAGTCCGGTCTATACATCACTTCCTCTTTCCCACGTTGTCAAACTCAATACTCAAATCATTGCTCTCATCCAATCACGTTCTTGCCCGCCTTCAGCGAGCCAATCAGCCTCCAACCCGCGTGCTTTAAATCTCAGTGCTGTTCTGTCTTTCAGACTCTCATTCGTGCAGCCCGCCTACTCCCCATCTCCACCCCACTCTGGTCACTCAGAACCCATCCAAGCCTTCATCTCCATCTTCACCACCACCAGCGTCTAGACTCCGGGGGGTCCTATCCTAAATCCTACCGTTCGGATTCCGCTCTGCAGGGATGGGTCATCGGAGTCTAATCGCCAAATAAATGAACTAATTCTGTATTACAATAAATCATGTTCATTTTCCAAGTGATCTCTCCTTATTGAATTACATTACTGATTTTGCAAAGAAAACACAAGATGCGAACAGTTTACTCTGGCCGCACAAGCACAGACTGCACTCATCAACTCTTTCTAACCTGGCGACTAGACCAACAAAACTGCCAGCTAATGGACTTGACTCAGTTAGCTTTGTTATTTTGATCTCTTTTATGATAAATGGGTAGTTGGTTTGCCACATGGCTAAGTTGATATCAGTTAAGCTTGACACAGATGCAGCATCTTGCATGCTATCTCACCGTACCAAAATTTTAAAACAGTGTCAGAATTTTATACTGTTTCCCCCACAGACCACTGTATTGTATTCAGCTACAAGGTGGCATCCTCAGTATTTCTCTTAGTCATGGTATTTAATGGCCAAATGTAAGAGATTATTAAATGTTTTGCATTGTGTTTAGGTTTTAAAAGGAGAGATACAGATTGTATTGGTATAAAATTCATTATCACTCAGAATCTAGTACATAAAATTGCAAATAATAAATTGATCTTGCTTATGATTCCTTAACAAGCCAGTCATATTAACCTGAAAATGTACATCATCTGTCAAACAATAGTCTAATGAGGCATGTCCGAATGTCCCTGTAGGCGTTGCAATGACCAAAACATGGGACATTCAGCATCCTGTCACATGTGTTTATCATTGACAGAATTTATGACGCATGAACATTAACTATCCAGATTTGTGGGCTGAACAAGATCGTAAACGCACACACCCAAACAGAGAGGAGCCACTGACTTGGTACTTCATGTCTTATCATAGATCAATATTTCATTTGCTCTCCTCCACTGCTTAAATGCTGACTGGCATCCCTTCCTAAGGGGGCAGCTCGGGGACATACACACACATACTTATGCACTCCTTCACGCACCCAACACACACACTAAACTCCTCAGGGCCGTTGTTTGCTTTGACTGACGTGTCGGCCATGCTGTGCTGACACCTCTCTGACACTCTATCCCTTTCTGACACGTCGCTGTTTACCAACTACTCTGAGCAAAATGCTACATGTTTCAATGTGTCTTTGTGTGTGTCCTCAATGCTTTCAGTCTGTCATCATTACATACTTTCCTCATCTTACTTTTACATCGCTGTTTACACATTTTATCACAGCCAGACTGTGTGTGCTCCGCAGCCTTTTGTAGTTAAACCTGTGCACTGTTTTAGCTTATTTATTTATTTATTTATTTATTTTTATTGGGGGGAGTGGTTGTTGTTTGCTATTGTGCTCAGTCTAGATCAGGGAAGCGACAGTGTTATTGTAACCAAGTGAATAGGGACAGTGTTTAAATGCAAATTCACAGCACAGCAATGACCGGGACAGGGAATAGAGGATTGGCAGAGCAGGGAAAGGCAGAGACAGGTTGAGGTGACAGAGAGGGAATGAGGGACTTAGAGAGGAGGGAGTTGAAAGATGAAGAAAGGGAGATGAGGCAACGAAGGGGGATTTGGTGGGAGGAGAAAAGACAAGGGGTCAGGATGTAAAGAGGAACAGACAGAGTGAAGGAGTATTTTAGGGAGGAAAAGGAAAGAAAGAAATATGGAGCAAAAGTGAGAGAAACTATTTCTATGGCTGAAGAACTAGGCGTGCAAAGCTGCACTATGACTAAAACATCACTGCTCTGCAATTTAACAGAGTCTGAGTATTAGTGAATCTGCCTTTGTGCATGTTCATACAATACTGTGACCTTGTGTTTGTACGAGGTATGCATCATGCTTGTGAAACTTTACTAATGAAACCTGTCTCTCTGAATTTAATGTTTTTTGTTTTTAATTCATTAAAAGCAAATTTAACTGTGGTAGCATTTGTGTTGGTCTGTGTATATGGGTTTGTGTAAGTTGTTTCACAGTTGTCTACTCTTTGTGTAGCTCGTTTCACATTACCCAAAAATATTAATTGAAATTTAAAACATTTTAGTGCTTACTGCAGTTGTAGTCAAGTATGGAATGTCTCAATTACAGTACTGAACTTTGGCTACACAAATTGCAGCACCATGTTACTAAATTACATATGTTTCTCCTTTGACATTGAACAGTTCAGCCAATATTTGTAAAACCTACCATCCCTCAACACTGGACCCAACAGACCCACAGTGACAATTTGTGATGCCAGTGTTGAGATGTATTCTGGAAGCACTCCATTAACAACAGCCAACTCTTTCATAAAATGTGTATTTGAGGATTTTTTTACTTTTCTCCACACAGCTGAGCCTTGTTTTATAATTCCACTAATAGCTCTGAATCAGAAAATGTGCCCAGAAAATGAGGATGGATGCCATCATATCTACTGAGTTGGTTTTCCATCAGTAATCAAACAGAACATCAGTGATTACTTCCTGACATTGGAAAATAGCATTTTTGTTGTAATAGTAACCCCAAACTACAAAACTACACTTAATCCTTACATACTGTTTATATTTTATGCCTTCACAGTATGAATTCCCTCAAGTACCAAATTCTGAACTACATGTGTTTTTAGAATGTATAAATATTCTATCTGACATTAATAAATGGATAATTAATGGTGTTTTTAAGTTTTACAACAACTCATCTTTCGAGAAAAACATCTATTATCACACAATATCATGTCCTGTTTTACCTAAGACATGAAAACATAACAGCCATAATGAATTAAAATATACTTTATTGAAAATGAAAATGGCAAGAATATTCTGGAACTGTTGGGATTTATTATATAACAATTGCAGCTATTAAACACTGTCCTCACTGCTTTATCATAAAAGAAAATCCCCATAACTACCATTTATAATTATCAATATTAATTCAGCATTAATTAATGCTTAGAACACAAAACTTGCTTACCGCAAACTAGTCTGTGCATCCAAAGTAGTTGTAGGAAACCCCGCATGTGTGGGGCTTGCACATGTTTCCCACACTCACTGAAATGGCAGCTCAGGTGCCTTTATAATCTTATGACCACCCCAACCCCTCTTTTGATCTCCGTTTTAATCTCAGTTAGCTCAGAATAAATGAATTCTAGTTTTAGATTATTTTGTTAGATTGCAGGTGCAAATGTAATGTACTCGCATTTACATAGCATTTTTCTAGTATTACTGACCACACAAGGCACTTTTACCTACAAGTCACACTTTAACCATACATTTATACAGCACTTTATTCTACACTTCAAGCACTTTATCTGTCTCGCATCTGTGGCCAACTTTGAATCACCAATTAACCTAATACCCATGTCTTTAGACTATGGAAGGAAGCCAGACTACCCAGAGGAAACCCACTCAGAACATGCAAACTTTACACAGAAAGGCCCCTGCTGGGATTTGAACTAGGAACCTTCATGCTGTGAGGTGACAGTGCTAACCACTGTACCACTGTGCCACCCTATTACAGAACTCATGTCTGTGTCAAGGCACCCTCTCACCTCTGTATGGCCTCTGTTCCCTATGTGCACCATATGTAATCACTCCTATGCTGTGTTACTATTTCACTGTTTTGAGATTACCCCATTATCCTTCAAAGACCACCAGGTGCCCTGTCTCTGTGGGAAATGGGAAAATGTCGTGGGAACACAGACAGTTCTTGTGAGAGTGTTGAGGACCCCCTGGAACTCTGTCACCATTGTTGTATAAAAAATACACATAGACATGGTATGTGCAGTTTCACAGTTTCAAGACCTCCCTAAAAACCACCATTTTCCTTGATTTGACCTGCACTGGTGGATCTAAAATCCATCTGAATAGATGCAGGTCAAGTTTGACCCAGAGCAGTATGCAAGAGTTAACTGTTACAACATCTTAATATGTATGTGTTCATTTTTGTGTGTGTTTGATTTGTCATCTAACAAATGTCAGAGGTGACGTGAGATTTTTGCTGCCACTATGATTGTGCCATTACCCTGCAGCTCTGAAGAATGGCTCTCTGTTACCTCCTACATAGACACATACACATATTTTCTACCTACACAGAGTGATATTATTGTCATCCATCCCTCTTGTGAATCTGTGACTTCTATCAAGCTTGCTATTGTCAGCTTTTCTTTAGGATGGAGAAAAAGCTCTATCTTTCAGCTGGTGTATGGCCCACCCATAACAGACACTTGACTATACCCATCCATATCAAATTGCCTTTCTAACTGGACTTGCTGTGCATCACATACAGTACTTTATATATATATATGTGTGTGTGTGTGTGTAATGAAGAACAATATCACTGCCTTCAGTGTATGAGTACATCTGAGTGTCACTGTCACCCAGATTGGAAACAAGACACTTATTTCCCAGCCCACACACAATGGAGTGGTGTTCTTGTCAATGTAGCCCGTACAGGGCAGATTTATGCACATGGCATATTTATGCAAGGGTTATAGAGAAGATATTCTTTTTTATCTATCAGCTCTCACCTCCTATATAAATATTAGCTTATTTCTAGTTGAAGTAGTGCTTCTTCTGCATGCGTGTGAGTGCTATTGTGCTTTCACACATTTTGATAAGTGGCTCCACTTTTTATATGACCTTGGTTTATTTATCCATGGGCCAGAGAAGTTATTAAATGTTTTCTGTGTGTGCTTTGTCTGTATATGGATAGTGATGAAACTGAGCTGTATATTGCATGCTAAGATACAGAGAAAGTAGAGAGTCCTTTGTGGAAAAAAGATAATTGCAAATGTTATTTTTATGTTATTTATGTTTTATCCCATTCAGCAAGTCCAGGTGACCCAACATGCACTGCCTTCAGAATATAGAACAGAATAGTCAACCCACTCTCATTTTGTGGGCATCAGTTTTGTCATAGTTGCTGGCGTCACTGAGACATGCACAAAGTTTCCTTTGGTTTCGGTGTCTTCATGCACCATTCATGGCACTATTAGTTGCTCTTGTAAGAAGGAGGGGTGAAAGTGGGGTAATGTGCATGACTGTCAACCAGGAACTTGCGGTTTCATCTCCCATGTGGGAACTTTGTTTTCACATGCTGTTTACTTTTGTTTCACTCATTCCTGGGTTAGGTTATGGGAGCTGGTTAGGAATGAGAAGCACAGCATAGTTTTTGAAACAAAGCAATTTTATTTTGCCCCAAAATGCAAAAGTTCTGGCCTCTTAAAAGACATCAAATAAACAGGACAGTCATCCACACCTGATTTGGCAGCACTCTGCATGATCCAGTCAGCACTTCCTGTATTGAGTTCAGTCTTACCCGTAAGTAAGACTAGACTCAATACATTTTAGCTGTTTTGTGACCCTAGGGGAGTCAGTTCTTTGAAGACTTTCTTTGTTACATTAACAGTCTTCTGTCTTCACAGTTTGTATATAATCAAATTTCTTGAGTTCATAAACAATAAATAATACAATGAGACTCCAAATAATGTGTATTCAGGTCCTTAATTTAAGTAAATGTAACTACCATATGAAAACAGAGGTCTTACATTCAAAGATTTTACTAAAATAAAAGTAAAATATTACTGACACCAAAATGTAGTCAGCCCTCTCTGACTGAAATGGGTGGCAACTTAGACCATATGCAGTTTCATTTATACTAAATGTACTATGACACCCTGCAGTATGCACAGATGTTAAACATCACAAGATCAGCAAAAACAAACTAATAAGTTAGAATGTAAAAATGTTTTTTCCAGACTATTTTAGAAACAGTCGTCACCGGCATTAGTAATTTAAGCAAGATGTCCAAACCATGCTAAGTTCAACACAAACCCCTCTAGCAGTCTCAGTGGTGATTTAGAGCAAAGTATGAAGTAAAGTGAAGACTGCATACAGAGGATGTCAGAGAGGATGGATTGGTCAGCAAAATATCTCATTTTAAAATGGGTGAGCACTGTTACAATCCAATTTTCAGCCAAGAATCAACAGTATTTTTTGTTTGTTTTTTAATCCATAATCTTGGTTAATTAGCAGTGATTTGTAACACCTTTGGAAGGCACAATGGGCCCTGTGACTATAAGTTTTTGCCTTCAACACTGTTGCTCCTTATTCATTTTGAATAGGGTGACATTGCACTTTGGCAAATTGAATTGTGGATCAGTTGCTTTGCTTTGCTTGCAGTGCTTGTGCTCAAAGTTGAGAAAAGTTCAACTTTTTAAGTACCAACGCAGGCATCACCCAATCAAATCATATTTATTTATATGCTCCAATCAAATCATGTTGCGAAAATACCCCTTGAGAGTGTGGTGGCTGCATGTGAAGTTTGGCATTAAAATTAAGGAAAAGTCGATTAGTGAAGTAAGTAATCACCATGTTTTACATGCACAAAGTTCAAACAAAACATAGCTTGACTCAAGCTAAATGCTAATTGAAGCTCGGTTAGCTTGTGTTGTGAGTGATTGGTGGCTGTCGCTATGACAATTGCACCAACAATTATTATCAATCTTTTCCTTAATATAAAATTATAAGAGTAGTGGATTGCTTACTTGAAAAATTCTATAAAGGACTGATTACTTATATTGCAAAACCAATAGGCTACTTGTTACAACAAAAAACTAATCTGGGTACTTGAACAAGTTACTTTCTAATGTGTTACCAACAACACTGTTAATACCAGGCAAAAGTCTGATTAGTGCTTAGTGGAGTAATTAGTGGAGTGTAGCTACAAAGCTGCATAAAATTGAAATACTCCAGTGTGCTACAGGTAGCTAAAAAGTACAGTATCAGTGTAGGTTCCATAGCAAACTATGCTGTAAAAAGAATCCCTTCAACCTAATTTAAACACAACCAAGAAGGCTACAACTCCAACCATTAGCATCTGATCAATATGGGAAGAAGATTATTGATAGGATAATGATATTGATCTGTTGATCTGACTTATAGCATTAGGGCTAAATTAAGTCTATGACGCCAGGTTTGAAAGACTATTGACATTCAAAATCTTTACAAAGGAAGAGTTACTGTCAGTAATCATTTCTCACGTTGTTTGGGAGGGAGGATAAAGCAGTTCACTGGCCTCAATTTCCACACTGAACGGTGCTCATATGCTTGATTAGTTGTCACCATATCACTATTAATGTTTCTATACTGATTCAAACTGACTATATGCTATACAGTATTTCTGAGCTCATGATAGAACACCAGTATTCAAATATTGCTAGTACTTTGCACACTTTCATAATATCCCATTCCCACTGAGAGCACTGCAGTAGCAAGTGGAGGGTCTATTTTAAGTGCAGTCAGATAGCTATATGGTATTATGACTATATTTAATAAAAGTCTCCCGAACAGTGAACCAATCCCTGGGGCAATCTGCGTTTGACTGGCCATGTCTGCTCCCATTTAATATGAAGTGGCAGACAGAAGACGTGTCATTCTCGTTCCCACTTTCTTTCCTGAGGACATGGATTGAGGAAACAGAGGAAGAAAGAGGGAGAGGTGAATGGGACAAGTTTAAATATTTATTTAATGGTCATTTTTTGTAATTTTTTTATATTGCTTATTCTCCTCTGTTATATTCCCAAAAGGAGATTCATGTTAATGTCTACATATCTTATACTGTCCTTTTGAAAATAATCATGCCACATAATCGCTTTCTCCATGAAAGATCACTGATTAGTTAATCTCACCAATCTTTTCTCAGTTTTGTTTCCTAATCAGTTTATTTCCAGCTATATTTTAAGTATTAAAACATTTTGGATGTATAATACGGTTTTGAAACTGCTTGTATTTGGTGGAGTGCTCATCATACCACCACCCTCAGTTTTGTTTTGTTTTTTTATTTCTGTCTTGCCACTGCATAACAATTTCTAATGCTAACTCCTTCCTCCTCGCATTACGCCCAAAGGCTATATTCACGTTGTAGCGTTGAATAAAGTGCAGTGGTATACAGGGCATGGCAAAGTGGATGACTCAGTTCTCGTAGCTGTACAGGCAATCCCTATATATATATACACTGCACAGTATGGGTGAGACTGAGCAGCTTTGGTCTGCCTACCCATTACTGTGTGGTGTGGGCCAGTACTGCTCCACAACATGAAATATCCATGAGTCAGGTTGGGCATACAGATGCCACTGTACCTGCTGAGCCCCTTAACTGAGAGAAATACCTATGAGTCTGCCTATCCTGAAGCAAGAGAGACAAAGAGAGAGTGTAAAGGGAAAATACATTTGTAATCTCGCTGTAGGACTGCAGAGTGAGGTGTCATTGCGTTGTTGGGATTCATTTGCCCTCAAAAGTGTTGTGTTTGTATTGTAATACCTATTTTAAACTTATTAAATTTAAGCCTTCAAAAATACATCACATATTATAATAAACAAACTGACACCAATGCTGAAACTAATAAGAGAACTAAAGAACTAATCATTTTTAAACTATAAAAACAAAAGTGAAATGGGCTCACCAGTTCCAGAAACTGAGTGAAACCAAACTGAATTGAAAAGAATTTTTCAAAACAAAATAAATATTAATACATAATACTGTGAAAAACAAAGTACACCCTAACTGCTTCCATAGCAATTAAAATGGAAAGTAGCAGCCAGGTGCTGCTAATCAAATGTATTTGATTAATTGAAAATCAGCAAGCTTGACCACTATAAAAGCAGAAGTTTTGGCAGTTTGCTGGTCTGGACCATTCAGGTGTGTCTTAACACAATGCCACAATCTTCCCAGGAGTGGACATCCGAGCAAATTCACCCCAAGGTCAGACCGTGCAATGCTCACGGCATGACAGTGCAATTAGAAAAAAAACTGAACAAGTATGGCTTGTTGGGAAAGGTTGCTAGGAGAAAGCCTCTTCTCTCTAAAAAGAACACAGCAGCAGGGCTCAGGTTTGCAAAGTTGCATCTGAACAAACCACAAGACTTCTGGAACAATGTCTTTTGGACAGATGAGACCAAAGTCGAGATGTCTGGCCATAATGCACAGTGCCATATTTGGTGAAAACCAAACACAGCATATCAGCACCTCATACCAGTTATCAAGCACAGTGGTGGAGGGGTGATGATTTGGGCTTATTTTGCAGTCACAGGACCTGGGCACCTACCAGTCACTGAATCGACCATGAACTCCTCTGTATACCAAAGTATATTCTAGAGTCAAATGTGAGGCCATCTGTCCAACAGCTAAAGCTTGGCCCAAATTGGGTCATGCAACAGGACAATGATCCCAAGCACAGCAGTAAACAGAATGGTTGAAAAAGGAAAGAATCAAGGTGATTCAATGGCCCAGTCAAAGTCCAGACCTCAACTCGATTGAAATGCTGTGGTGGGACCTTAAGAGAGCTGTACATAAACGAATGCCCACAAACCTCAACGAATTGAAGCAATGTTGTGAAGAAGAGTGGGCTACAGTTTCTCTACAACAAAGTAAGAGACATGATCAAACAATCATACAGAAAATGATTACTTCAAGTTATTGCTGCTAAAGGTGGTTCTACAAGCAACTGACTCACAGGGTGTACTTTGTTTTTCACAGGACTGCACTTTTGCCAACCTAGCATTAAAAGTCCTGTGAAAACTTTCTTTTTCACATGATTGTATGTGGGTGTTTGTGTGGTAGGAGGTGTATAGCATGGAAGAATAGAATCAGATGGCCAATACTAACTATAAGATGAAAAATGTAGAAAAGAGAGGTTGAAAACAGCAGAAGAATGAATGAAGAGAAGGGCGAAGCTTTAAGAAAAGATACCTGACATGGAAGAGAGGTAGACAAGAAGGGTAGAGAGAAGCAGGAGGTGCAGTGAGCGAGAGAGTTGGTTTGCAAGAAATGTAAAATAAGGAGGGGAATAAGGACTCAGGAGGGAGGAGTACAGCAGGGGAGGTCAGAGGGGAGAGCAGCAGGTAGAGTGTACATCTGTCACCTTCTGCTCCTTCAGGCCAAGAATGCCCAGGAGGAACAGGAGAGGAGGAACAGGAGCAGGAGGAGGCATAAGGGGCAGAATGCCACCAGCAAGAGGAGCATCACTAAATAGGTCTATATTTATTTTGAAGCTGAAATCAAGAAATTTCTAAGCACTTCTTATCCAGTAGCACTGAAATGCTAAAAAGAGTTGCCTCTGAGTGGAATGTAATCCATTTTATTTGGTATCTCAGAATGCATATGGTAGCTGAGTATTTTTTTCTTTGAAATGTTCTTCTATTGTAAAGGAAGACAGGGCACAAAAAGGTGAGAGAAAAGGACCTTAGCTAAGAGAAGAGAGAAAACAGCATCAGTGGGAATGGGAGCCGCATAGGCACTGTGTTCATGATTCTACTGAGGTTGACGCTGTCCCAGAAACTTATGAATAACATCCCTGTGTGTCAGCTGGTCTCTGAGTGTGTGTGTGTGTGTGTGCATGTGTGTGTGCATGTGTGTGTGTTTATGTGTGCGTGTGTGTGCGTTTGTGTGTGCGTGTGAGATGAAGCAGAAGAAGTCAGGGGCTTAGCCACTGTCTATCGTGCAGGGCCTTGTCTTCGTAAAGTCCGCTGGGATTGTGAGTGAAACAGAAATGACCCAGAAAGACAGGACACACAGCTGTACAGACGTCAGAATATCAAGGAAGCAACTCAGTTTACATCAGTCTCTGCAGAGGTTGACTTTGTCTGCACAAGTCATTCAAATGTTTAGTACAATAAAGGGGAGAAACAAGTGACCATTCACCATGTGGGCTGTGCATTAGCTTTCTTTATGAATTCCCCAGGTTTTTTAAAATATATTATACATATATAATATATTTTTAAAAACAGTTTACATATACCGTGTTATATGTAATATTACGTTATATATACACCATATAACTGACACACCAGTAAAGTACCACAGCAGACAAATCTTGAATCGGTCGATGTCAGCCAACCAACCAAATTTTATTCTCTATACAAATATAATTAAAATATCCAAATATCCAAAATATCCCCCCCACCCCCACCCCCAGCCTGTCACAGCAGATGAATGCCCCTCCTTGTGCCTGGTTCTGCTGGACGTCTTTTCATATCAAAAGGGAGTTCTTCCTTCCCACCATCACCAAGTGTTTGCTTATAGGGGATTATCTGATTGTTGGAGTTCTCTTTCTAAGACTGTAGAGCCTTTACCTTTCAATATAAATGTCTAGAGGTGACTGTGGTTGTGAATTGGTGTTATAAATGAACAGAGTTGAATTAGACATTGTAAATAAAGATGTATTTTTTAACAGGGCATGTATTTAATAAAATGTATTTAATAAAAAGAGAACTGATATATTGTGACCAGAGTAGGTGGGTTTTGTTTTCTTTAGTATCCCTTTTGAAAGCCACGAGGATGACTACAGGATGACTCTTTAATTCAATCAAATACAATAAGACATAATGGTTGTGTGAGGTTATTGGGGGATGGGAAAGCCATACCATCTGTGGTCAGATATGTTTGCATGCGTCTAGCATAAGGTGTAACCAGAATGATTAAGATGCATGCGTAGCAGTGTGTTCCTAATCTGTTACACACCATTAGGCATAAGAATGTTCAGAAAGCTTAAGGGAAATGAAGTGACTTTGGTCTGATTTTCAGATTCCTCAAAATGCTGAATGATTAAATTCAGCTTCAGTGCTCCAACAACCTCATCAGTGTACTGACTGATGTAGTCACAAATCACTGCATTTGAGGGAAGGGGAAAAAAACTGATATGGAAAAAAGTATCAATGAAACATTTGAGACAATCTTTATTAATGATTCAAACTATTCCTTTTCATTGCTGTTCTCTTTATTTATTTACTGGAACCTTTATTGTTTATTCATTCATTGACATTTCTACAAGCATGCCATTTTAACTAACTTGAAAAAAACTAATTGCTCAGGGAAAGCAATGTATCGATTTCAGTTTCAGTCACATATGGCTGAACAAATCAATATGCAATATGGTTAACTGACGACAGAGGCACAGATTCACATCTCTAGTCTTCCCCATCCTAATAATGAAAAGGACTAAACTGCACTAAAAACTGAAAGATATTATCTAGTCATGATGGAAGTTTACTAATTCTCTGGGTAATAGGCATACATTTCCTAAAGTACTTTGGCACCAGTACTTCACACTGACACATATATTGATTTTGGGATAGAACATATAAGTCAGCACTAATTTCTAACAGAATTAGAACTCAGCCTTAGCACCACGTGCTTTGCAATGCAATCCTGCCCACTAAAATGCTTACAAGCATCGGATACCCACTGACACATGTCTGGGAAAAACCTAAAATCAATGGAATGGTTAATTGGAAGTGTGAATGTGCATGTTAGAGTACATGAAATTCTTCAGTGTAAATGTGATCCATTGATAGCTATCCAATAACAGATAAGGGCCACTGCAAAAATTCCAGTAACGAGCACTGGTGAATGATTAAAGAGATTGTGCCTGCGTATATTTGTGCATGTCGTTTGTGACTGTTGCATGTTTTAAGACTTATCCGTGTGTGTGTGTGTGTGTGTGTGTGTGTGTGTGTGTGTGTGTGTGTGTGTGTGTGGTGTTGATAAG
>VUQI01010517.1:18850-28963 GCA_015106735.1 Paratilapia polleni
ATTGTCACTGTAAGATGTTCCCAAGGAGGCAGGCAAGGTAATGTTAGCTAACAAACTACTGCCTGGAGCGATCACCTCTCTCCTGCTGTTTTCTGTCCTTGTCTGCAGTGTGTGTGTGTGTGTGTGTGTGTGTGCGTGCGTGCGTGCGTGCGTGCGTGCGTGTGTGTGTGTGTGTGTAAAACATCTGAAGAACATGAATCAGCAGTAGCTTTTACCCTGTCACAACAGTGGAGGAAAGAAAGAAGGAACAGCAAAGGAGAAGCAGGCAAGGAAAGAAGAACATATTCAAAAGGACAAAAAGAAAATTGGTTAAAGATAGAGATTCACGCTGTGAGCATTTTGTTGTATGTTGTGGTTGCAGGTTATATCGAGGTGCAATCAAAAAGTTTTGCAACTGCACCTTTAAATAGCAAATTCTTTACCCCAATTAAAGTTGGCCACTAAGCGGTTTCCTGTAGGAGCCATTTTCTCTTTACTGTCTACATCCACCAGCCAAAAGAAGCATTCCGCTATAGCTAACATTACAGCTCAGCTGCGGGGTGACAACATTAATGCTTACATCTTGTCACGCTGTCATGAGATTCTTGTCACAGGTAGATGGATGCCGTCTTCTGCCGGAAAGTCAGATTGATTTACACCTATTTTTCTTGCCTGATATCAGAGAGATTGTCAAATTGCTGCACTTCGTTTCCATCTTCACTGTGACATTGCCACCACCTTAGCCCATTGTCCAGGGAGGGGATTAAATTTTCCATAACTGATCATTAGAGACCAATTGGTTATCTCCTTAAATTCAAACTTGATTTAAGTCAACAAAACACTGATACATAGCCATGCTAATGAGCTAGCTTTGCAGGGATTTTCAAAGTGGAGCGGAGCGAACTAAAAACAAATGAAGAGATCAGGTCTCATATTACTCCTTCTTGGCTCCACAGCATAGCTTAACAACCCTTGGTGCTGATTGGCTAATTGTAATTAGCTTTGACTGGACCAATCAGCTGACCAATTTTCATCTGAGAAACCAGTGTTTCATGTCATGATGACAGACAAATCAGTCAACTTGATAAAGTGCATGTAAGTGCATGTACTGTATGTGCATGTAACTATTTCTCAGCCATCCTCTTGTTTTCTGCCTCAAGAGGATTCTACTCTAATTTTCCTCTAGATATTTTTTGTCAACTTCCTACCTATAATTTATTTTACCAACAAACCCTGACCAAATGTAAATAAACTATAATTAATATACTACACTAAGATTGAAAATGCTGAACCTGACAGCAGCACATCTCAACACTGAGCTCAGTGTTTAACCTTGTTTGTTTCTAGCTTTTTCACAGTCATCTACTGTATTTTGTGACACTTGTCTATGATATACTTCACCTTAAAGTCATTCCAAAATCTTTCTCAATAAGTAGAAGGGCATGTCCACAATCTTGTGTCTCAGTTCTGTCTTCCTTTGACCATGCTTGACCTCTCCAAGTTTCCAAGTTTCATAAAATTTGCCCATGTATCTTTTTAATCTTGTTGAGAGACAGATAAACAAACAAATAAACTAGAAACTATTTTTGCAATGAAATGTAACCCAATGAGATATCAGGCCATACCCATCTTTGAACTCCATTTTGTTGTCAACAACAAACCTTCAAAGTTTAGTGACTGCAAAACCTGCCCACAAACAGACAGATAAACTGGTACACATACTTACACATACGTAAACATATAAAGACCTGTGAAAGTACTCAAAACCATCTTTGTGGTAGTTCCTGCTACATTATGTTTGTCATCACAGACAGTCAGACAAGATGGAAATAATACTAACTTCACTATTGCTGCAGGTAACTATAATGATGCTTTGAGAGTGCAGGCATCTGGATGCAGTACTCTTTGGTCTGTGTATGCACAAAAAACACTGTTCTTTTTCCTTTGCCGGTGCTCCACCTCTCCACCAAGTTTCATGACATTTGGCAAGTTAGTTTTTGCACAATCTTGGTGGCAATAAACAAATTGAAACAGTACCTCAACTAAGCTCTTAGAGGAGTAAATCTGCACCACTGAAGCAGAGTTGCCATAATTTTGTATTTTTCATTAATTTTGCTTTTTATTTATTTTGAACATGATTATTAATAGTTCAATTTAGTTACAGTTAGTTTACAGACTGGGTTTTTTTAAATTTCTGGTTGGATTTTATTGTTGAAAAATGTGTAGTTAACAGTTTATCTTTTAATCATTTCAGCACTAGTTTTCCTTTTTACTAATATAATATGGGTGGCATTTGTCAAGGGGAGGTTTAAGATGTTCAGAACAGGCATAAAAATACAGACACATTATGTCACTAAACAAATGTGCCAAAGCCTCATCATGTTTGTTAAAAAATTTGACCATTTGACAAATACTAAAACTGAAGACAATTAATTCAATTCAATTTTATTTTATTTATATAGGACCAAATCACAACAACAGTCATCTCAATGCGCTTTATATTGTGGGGTAAAGACTCTACAATATTAGACAGAAAACCCCAACAGTCAGACCACCCCCTATGAGCAAGCACTTGGCGACAGTGGGAAGGAAAAACTCCCTTTTAACAGGAAGACACCTCCAGCGGAACCAGGCTCAGGGAGGGGCAGCCATCTGCCGCGACTGGTTGGGGGTGAGGGGAACAGAAAAGAGCAGAGGGAGACAGGACAAAAGACACACTATGGGAGAGAGACAGAGTTAATAATAACTAATGATTAAATGCAAGTGGTGTATAAACACATGGAGAGTGAAGAAGAAACACTCGGTGCATCATGGGAAGCCCCCTGCAGCATATTGCATACGGTATTTATATTTTAGTTAGTTTTGTAATTGCACAGTATAATTTGAATTTGTTAGTGTTTTTTTAATCGAGTTTTTACTTTTATTTCAGTTAACTACAGTGTTTTTTCACACTGCAGTTTTTGTTGTTTGGTATAATAACATTGCATGGGAGAGGGTCACATTACTGGCGTAATCCTGTTTTACATTTTACTGCCACCATTTGCTCTGGTGTTCGCCTTTAGTAAGCACAACTCATGGTCCTCTAATAAAATAAATGTGGTCACAAATACACTTAGGTAGGTGGTGGCCAAAGAAGGAGGAGGCAGAAAACAAGGAGACAGACAGATGGAGACAGAGTGGTGGGCAGGCTATATTGGTGATTGATGAGACTACAGGGGAGAGCTAGTCTTCTGACGTGCTGTGATTCCACTGATTTATATTTAAGGGAGTGCTCTATCGCACTCAGAGGGGTGAAGGAAAGAGGAGAGAAAGGAATGAGGTGAAAGTGAGGACATTAGATCACCCTGGCAAACCTATCTGTCAATCAGATGGATTCTTCAGTGAGCAAGCTTGCATGTCCTGTGTTTTTGTGTGGGTCTCAGTTGAATTATTTAAGTATTAATGATTTCTTTAGGTGTATCCACATTTTCTGACAGTTGGATGTCACGTGTGGGGGTGGGTGTGAGGTGGGGTCTCGTGGTGCTTGTGTGTCACACATGTTAGTATGTATGATACATTTCTTTATCTGAATGACAACAACACATCCTCGTGTGGAAGTGCTCATGCTGGTGTGTGAAATCAAACAGGTTTTTTTTAAGTACCCTACTAAAGCTAGTGCTGAACTTTTTAAGATGTACAGTAGCAGTGCCTACACACACGGGTGCCCGCGTGCACACACAAACACACACACACACAGACAAACTCCCTTGTGGCCGAAAGATACATACTTTAAACCCTTGAAGCAATTAAAGCACTTCAGCCATATCTGCGTATCCAATCATAAGACTTAAGATTATGGCTGTGACCAATGAGGATACAACGCTTTAACTCTGTGTATCTGTCACATATTCAAACCCCCATGTCTGGCTAACAGGCCATGAAAATCACAAATCTCCATAACTAATCGCAAAGCATTCAGGTAAATACAATTTAAGTCATCTGCTCAAATACAAACTGACTCACTTATTATATAATGTTTGAATCCATAATTCATTTATAGTCAGAGCTGGTAAATAACAGTCAGCATTCAATGTAACAGTGAAACCCGATAACCAATTAAAGGGAGATGAAAATGTTCCTTTGTCTAAACAACAAAATAAAACCAAAGCAACAAAAGTAATGAGAACACGGCAACTGTCGCTGATTAAAATTACTTTTAACGGGATGTAGCATGCATTTGATTTTCTTTTCTTTTTGTTTCTTTTCTTTTGCTGGTTTTACTAGAATAAATTCACAGCTGACTTGATCACATCATGTTTTTTTGGAAAACATTTTATGACACCATATAATGTCTGGTAGTATTTCACTCAGGACATTTACTATACAAGTTATGTGCATCAGCCACACAAGCTAACATGCCATCCACACAATTGCAGACACATGCACACAAAAAACAAAAAAAGAAAGAGAGCGACTAGAGAAGCAAAACGATCAAGACATACACTAACACACACACACACACACTCACACACAAAAAGAGTAGACATGAAACAAAGAGATACAGACAAAGGCAAAGGCACATGTAGTGATGCACATGGGAACCAATCTGTGATCACTACCAGCGTAATATTGAAGCCTCAGAGGGGAGTTGCCTCGGGCTTACCTTTACATGTATGATGAGATCAGACAGAATATATGCATGGTATAGAGGCTACAAAACAACAACAACAATAAAAAGATGTTTGGAAAAGAAAGTGCACATTCACAACAGGCATGTTCCTGTGTCATCCCATGCAAGTGCATTTGTGAGTATGTGTGCACATGGTTTGTGTGGATTTTGTGTCTTTGTGGCTATGAGTGCTTTTTCAACAGTATGGCCAATGCAGGACAATTAATAATGTAACACTTGCAGAGGTAAAGGAAGCCTGTGTGTCTGGTGGAAGCATGGAGGGGGAGGAAGAGGGAAAATAGACAGTGGGAGACAAAGAGAATAAGAAGATGGGCAAGAGAAGGGGGAAATATGGCACAACATAGGGACAAAGAAGCAGTATCTGTAGAGAGAGAAAAAGAAATAGAAGAAAATATACTGAATGTTTTATTTTATTTATTTCCTGTTAGGATTTTTCTCAATTTAAAGAATATCTATCACTTGTTATATCTTTAATTTAAAAGTTTCCAAAAATTCCAACTCTGTCTCATAGCAACTGACAGTAAGTGAGCAGGAAGCAGGTCAGTGTCTTGCTTTAGGGTTCTTTAGAAGAATAAATGGCTGTTGTGCATTTTGGCCCCTTTCTCTCCTCTTATTCAAAATTGACATAGCTACATGTTTCTATCCATTTACTGTTCATATAAAATGTTTACATGTATTTATCTTGCATGTGTTCTCTCTCCTGCCAAATTAATAGAGAGACAGGATGATTCACTGAAAACAGGAGCAGCTTGTGTTTCATTAATGTTTCCGGGAAATTATTCACCTCCCATGAAAATAAATAGGATAAAATCAAGCCGTAAAAGTGAGAAAGGCTGGATATATTTTTACAGATAAAAAGAAAAGGGATCTGAAGTTGTCAGTGTTTGGGGGTCTGCAGTGGTTTGGAAGATTAAGTTGGAAGTGTATGTTTAAAAAAAAAAAAAAAATCTTATTAATCTCCAACCACTGAGTTTAGGCTGATACGTTTGAGGTGAAGTACAGATCGAGTAAGACAGCCATGGCTGTAGACAAAGTGGATTGGATTAAAGAGGTCACGAAAAAGTCAAGAAGGGAGGGGGGATGTTTATTTCCTGTTTTTGGGGAGGCAAGAAGAATGGGCCAGTGAAATGGAAGAAGAGAAGAAGGTGAAAGTGGTCAGGGGGAAAAGGGTGGAAAGGAGCATGAAGGTAGAAAAAGTCTTTTGGGAGATAAGAAAGGAGCAGTGGAGGAATACATCAGCACATGGCTGCATCGCTGGAGATGCACATTAACTGTTGGCCTGAGAAGAAGTATGGTGTGTAGCCAAACTAGAAGGGGTGGAGAGAACATGTCAGTGTGTGTTGATGCATATGTGTGTGCGCATGAAGCCAGGGGGAGGTGTGGGTTCTGAGGTGGGAAAGGGAGGTGATGAGGATAAATGTGAGTGTGTGCACCCATGACAACGGGTGGTGGTGCAAAGTGAGAATAATAAGGGGGTGTGCTCTTTTCTGCAGACAATGGGGCCAAGGGTGGGTATGGTCCTTGGTGTGGGGGAAGTGAGGAGTGTGGTGGAGGGGGTTTGGCACTCAAAAGGCCGTAGAATGGGCTGAGCGGACTGAAATAGGGTGTGAGGGTCGCCAGAGGTGTGCTTGCTGTGGGAGAGGACAGCTGCATGTACAGTAAAAAACAGAAAGAGGCTGATAATAAAGGGGCAGGGAAAAAGGGTAGGTGAATGATAAGGATGGGGAGGGATGGATAGAAGCAGGGGCATATAAGGCAATGAAAGCAGAAGGGGGGCAGGGGTGGGTGGGTGCAGAGACAGAGGGGGGGGAAGAGAGTGGGAAAAAAAGAAGATGAAGAGTGAGTCGCTGCAGTAGAGCTCCTCACCCACAAAGGAACCCCCATGCAGCCTCAGCTACTGAGCCAGAACCACTGCAGCTGCGACTGCTAAAAGCTTGTGTATGAGTGTGTGAGTCTGGGACCACGTTAATCTGTGTGTCTGTGTGTTTATTTCAACCTGTGGTGGTAACTGTGCCTTTGAAAACCTGACCACATGCAAGACTGAGGTCTGAATCTCTGTAACGTACAGCAGAGTGGCAGTGCAGAAGTGGCAGTGCGGAAGTGGGTTAGAGCAGCAGAGAGAGCAAGAGAGAAAGGATGAGAGAGACTTGAGAGGGAAAGGGATATAGAGACAGACAGGAAAAGAGAGAGGGTGAAAGAGCAAGAGATCGAAAGTGCCAGAGAGAGACAGAGAATAAGAGACTAAAAGATTGAGAAAAACAAAGATTAAACAAAGAGGAGATGAGGTCAAAAGGAGGAGGGAAACTGTGAAATATGGACATGGTTGAGGGCGGAAGGGAGGGAGAGAATGACTGAGGCAAGTCATGATGGAGACAAAGAGTGATAAAAGGGTGGGGGGAGTGCATAGGAGAGAAGGAGCAGTGCAGAGTTAGGAGATGTAAAGTGAAAGAAATAGATGGAGCAGCTGTGAGAGAGGGAAAGGGATAGGAGAGTTGGATTAATGAAATAAATGCAGAGGAGGGCTCTGGAGAAAAAGAGGAGATAGGAGAAGAAGAGAAGCAGGAGGAGAAAGAGGGTAGAGATAGAAAGAGGCGGCTAAGGGGAGCAAAGGGAGAGGAAGAGATTAATAGTTTTGTAGATCTGCTCCTGTGTTGCTATCTCAAGAGTAATGCCTTTTTCTCCAATCCTTTCTTCCATCCTCCTAGATTCCCTCTTAAAAGGGCTTTCTGGAATAGACACAGGCACAGACAGTCAAACACATACACACATATGTGTGTATGACACGTATACACAGATGCACGCACAATGAATAACTGCTGTGATTCATGTAAGCTGTCTTCATTCCGGTGAGCATTTGCCAGCTCACTAATAGGAGAAATTCTTTAATACTGTGCCACTACGGATTTCAAAGCCACTTACTGTAGTTCACATGTCTCTGAACACATTCAAAGACCCGGGCCGTCACAGTACAGCCATAAATAACCCACAATGCAGAACAGGTTGCTGTGGGGGCTTTTTTCTGAAGTGTGTGCATATGCTCATGTGTGCAGGTGAGCCTGTTTATTTTCATGCTTGTAACAGCATGGTCATGCAAGGGAAGCACTAAAAAGTTCCAACCACAGGAGCTTCTAGAGAGGAACTTTGATCTTGGTGCTTATGATTAATTACCTCAGTGCTGTATCTGTCAGTGGCACTGAGGCACCCAGGCCATTTTGTAGCTCAATATCCACCATGTACAACATCAGCATGTTCAAAGCTAACAGTAGAACCCATTGTATGATGACTGCCTCCTTGTGTTAAAAAAAGAGTGGGGATAAAATACAGCAATTCATAACTTCATTATCAAATTCGCAGCGATTAAGCAAGGTTCCTTCTCTAATTTACTCTGGCAAGACTTGACTTTAAGTGCCACCCACTGTGCACAGACAAAAAGCCTCCATCAAATTATGTTAATGTTGATGTAAAACATTTATGGCTTATACTTCTTAGACCTGAATATTTTGCATTTCTATTCCTCCAACTCTGGCTTTGGGTGCTAACCTGCAATACCTCTGTGTTCCTTTGGCTGAAGTTGAGCACTTTCATCATTAATATTTAGCTCTGGAATGCTAATGATCTCTCTGAATCATATCATCACGCCACAACCTGCAATTAACCTCTCTGGAACGCTATCGTGCCCCCATTCATACACACACACACACACACACGGACCTTCCCCTCCTCTCATACACCCACCCCACCCCCCCTTTCTTCACCTCTTCTCTAGTACTCTCTCGTTTTCTGTCTCTCTTTCTCTGCACCGTGTCTTTCCTCCTGACTCACACTCTGGGACTCGCTGCCTTTTCCCTCCCTCACCTCTTTTTCATCTCTAACTCTCTTTGGCACATTTTGCCTCTCAAAGAATGTATGCTGAGACAGTTTTCCCTCTTCATGTTTGTGTATATGTGTGCATGCACAGCCTGGAACTGTGGTGTCCAAACCTGAAAGACAGCTCCTGCCTTTCAGAGTTCATCTTCACTCTAGAGAGATCCAAGGCCTGTCTTCCATTTGTCCTTGGTACATTTTTAATAAAGTTAATCTGAGATTGGTGGATGAACCTCGTCACGTGCCTGTCATTCTTTCCCTTTTCACTCTCTCTACAATACACTTTATGTGTGAGAGGTAGAGGGATTTTTCTGTTGGGAGTGTGGTTCAACAACAATGATTGTATTATTATTATTTTTTTTTTTTTAGTTTTGAAATTCAGAATGCTGTGTTGTCATAAACATGAGTACAGGCATGTGTTGCCTGCAAAATGTCTACAGGCATGAATGCACACATAAACAGAGAAATTTGAAACTCATACATGCTTCACCAGTGAGTCCTTGTATTAAGTTAATACTATAATTATAGTCAGTATTATTATTATTATTATTTTATTTTATTGTTTATAAGCAAAGCCCTCTTTGGCATTTTTAATATTTTCACTTGACTATCTTTTAAAAGCAAAACATTCTATACCATCTGCCTTCACTGATTTACCACACACACAAAAAAAATAAATAACTGAATCATCACAGTGACCTTGAGATTTGAGGCACGAAGGGGTTGTTGCTCTTTCATAAGCTAAGCTGCAGTTTAAGATTTTAGCATAAGTTTAAACCTGTGTTGTCTGGCTCACCTTTGACCAGCACCTTTGTTTTATTTCACACTAGCTTGCTATGTGGATATCACCTATATTCCTTTAACGCTCATTGTTTAAAGGATGATTCTTAGTGAAATGATGGTCATATTGACACGATGGCATCACACAGTTGCTGCACATCCATGATGTGAATCTCCAGTTCCACCACATCCCAAAGCTGTTCTGTTGGATTGAGATCTGGTGACCGTGGAGGCCATTTGAGTACAGTGAACTCATTGTCATGTTCAAGAAACCAGTTTGAGATGATCTGATCTTTGTGACATGGTGCGTTATCCTGCTGGGATGATGGGTCCACTGTGGTCATAAAGGGATGGACACAGTCAACAATACTCAGGTAGGCTGTGGTGTTTCAACAATGCTCAACTGGACCAAAGCCCCCAAAGTGTGCCAAGAAAATATCACTGACACCATTACACCACCAGCAATCTTGAAGCGTTGATACAAGGCAGGATGGATACATGCCTTCATGTTGCTTATGCCAAATTCTGACCCTACCATCTGAATGTTGCAGCAGAAATCAAGACTTAACAGATCAGGCAACGTTTTTACCTGGTGTGGTCTTCTGCTGCTGTAACCCATCTGCTTCAAGGATGGATGCATTGTGCGCTCAAAGCTGCTCTTCTGCATACCTTGGTTGTAACAAGTGGTTATTTGAGTTACTGTTGCCTTCATGTCAGCTCAAAGCAGTCTGGCCATTCTCCTCTGACCTCTGGCATCAACAAGGCATTTTCGCCCAGAGAACTGCTGCTCACTGGATATTTTCTCTTTTTCAGACCATCCT
>VUQI01010522.1:5889-29961 GCA_015106735.1 Paratilapia polleni
AGCATGGAAAAAAACTGCAATTCAATCTTTAAATTATTCCGTTTCTGAGAAAAAAAAAAAAAAGATAAAAAAAAAAAAAAAAAAAATAAAAACAATAAAAAAAAAAAAAAAAAAAAAAAAAAAAAAAACAGGAACAGTGTCACTGCGAGCAGTGCCTGTTTAATATATTCATTTAAATCCACAGTTTGCACAAACCCACCGGTGTGTATGAAGGTGTGTTTCTTCATGTCAGACTTCTGGTGGAACCGTTTGCCACAGTATTGGCAGGGATAGGGCCGGGTGTCTGAATGAATGAGCAGATGAGTGGAGAGGGTGGAGGAGCGCTTGAACACTTTTCCACACACCGTACAGCTAAACGTCCTCTCCTGAAACAACAGGCACTCATGGATTTGAGAAAGCTGTACCTCAATAAACTGATGATTTGATGCGTCAAACATATAACAGAATCGTTTAATAAAAGGAAAAGTGATGCTGACCTTGCCCCTGCACGGTGCCTGCTCGTCCCTGCTGGACTTGATGTGTGCGGCTGACATACGAGTTCTGCTTCCATGACTCTTGCATATGTGAGTTTTCAAACTTGACAGACACGAAAATATCTGTAAAGACAAGTTGCAAGAATGTAAAAATTTAATATGTTATTGAAGAATTCAGGAGAGGAGACACTACCTCTAATTGCATTTCTTGGAAGTATAACCAAGGAATTTTGAAAAGCAAATTCTATGAAATCGTTACATTATGCCTCATCAGGGAATACATTTCAGACTATCATTGGAAGCTGTGGTAGAGCCCTGATAACTTTATTAGTTAATATCATGTTTCTTGAATTTATAAAATTTTGCATGACAAACTTTTGAGCATGGTTCATCTCTTTGAGGACAGTCTGGGAGCAGGTTTGTGAATCGTTGGTACTGCTGCAGGTGGGTTACTGGCCAGTTTATCATAAAACTTGGAGCACATATTTACGTCACCTTTAGAATAAATTGTATAACTTTGGTGATCTCTTATGGTTTCCTCGAACAGGTCAAAATTTCAACAGGTCCAATATCTGTTTTCTATTTTTTAATCTTATAGTCTTTAATATTGATATGATCATTTTATTATGCTGTGATGTTTGCTGCACTATGAGCTCATTATTGCAATACTTTGGGACTGTGTCGTTCAGTGAAATTTGGCTATAAGACAAACAAAACAAAACTAACAATATAAAAAATAGGAGTAAGAAAACAAAGATTTTTTTTTTAGAGAAAGGCATTCATAAAAGAAGAAATATATAACAAACTGCATTGAGTGGTTTTTTGCATGTGAAATTGCATTTTTTTTTGTGTGCAAAATTAACTAAAATAAACAAAAATTATAAAAAAATAAAATCTGTCTTTTTTGTTTTTGTCTTTTGTGGGTGGTTGTTGATCTGTCTTCAGTTGCACACATTTTTAAAGATATTTTGAGGTTTTGTTGAATTTTTATTACTCAATACATTTTCTGAGCTTTTTGAATCTCACCCCTGACCAACACCCCATGGATAATACAAAACCAAAATATGACTAAGCATTAAAAAAAATAAAAAATTAAACCAGCAATATCTTCTTAAAAATAAAATAAAACTAAACTGGAAATAAAAAAGTCAAGATGAAATTTAGAAAAAAAAAAAAAAAAATCTTCTAACCTTGCTACAGAGTGGGCATTCCTGCCTCGGAGCGCTGATCTTAGAGCAGCCGCTGCTCCTCGTCTCTCTCAGGATCTGATGGTGCTGAGTCAAGTCTCCCAGACCCGATGACAGTTTGTCTGGATATCCTGAGCTCACATGAAAACTCGACAATACTTCTGGTGTGCGAGGCTCAGCAACAACTTTCTCCACTTGACTAAAAATGTTTGAGTTGACTGGACTGCAGGGCTCAGCAGAACTACAGTCTGAGAATAAAGACAGACAGGTCAAGTTTTGAAAAATGTGAAATTATAAAAATGTTTTACTGTTTCTTTTGTTTTTTGTTTGTTTTTTATTTTGTGTCCTGTTCTTTCTTTATACCAGTCAGTGCTGATGTAGATCATATTTAAAGGTGCTTTGTTTCTTTCTGTGTCATTAAAGTTTAGTCTGAACAAACAAAAATCTTTGTCACTCACCGCATGATTGAGGAGTAAATGGGTGAAGGCACCCATTTTCATTAGAGAAGTTGAAGTCCTGCTGTAAAAATACAGTCCTGACTGCATTGTCACCATTTGTCTTTGCTGTGGAGTTCTCCAGGGATGTATCCCAGGCTGCTGTCCTTTTTTCCACTTTGCTGAACATTACTGCTGTCGCTCCAGGGCTGGGGCTTCTCGCTACAGGCCGAAGGTGCTGCAGCCCACCTCGCTTCACCAAGAAAGAACGAGGCATCGCTCAGGGGTAGGAAGCTCTTGTCCTGATTTAAAGGTACCCAGAGAATGAAAATAAAATTAAATCCATTGTAGCACTATAAATAAATCCAGTACAGCCTGTTGTAAAAGAGGAAACACTGACATTGTTCAAATCTGGTTAAATATTTCTACATGTTATAAGAAATAACAGCTAAAATAATTTTTTTTATAACGTAAAGTTTATGCATACTATGACATTTTATACTGTACCTAAAGACAAGGAACAATATGAATGACCAGCAGGTTACACAGGGCGTCTGAACTGCCCAAAAGAGGGCGGTGTTACTGTACTTTCTATGATATTTCCTGCTTGAACGTGTAAAATCTGTACTGTTGACCAGACATAGACTAGTATATCATAAAAAAACGAAACTTTTATTTTTTGACTGCATGTAATGATTACTGATAAGGCCACCTCTTTATGTGTGGTGACCTTTTTGTTTTTTGTATATGCAAATAATTTTGAATATTAAATATATATTAAATGCATATTTTGGATGCAGTACTTACATGACCTGTATAAATTTACAGTACCAGTCAAAGGTTTTCATACACCTGAGGGCATGGATGTGTCTTATTATCTGAGTCAAGTTTAATAATAAAAATCTATGAGGCACAAATTCACAAAATGAAACTCTTTGACTGTTGTACACAGTGAACGTGAAGCCAGCGTGCTAAATTATTCATAAATGTAAAGTATTTTTGGAAAATGTAAATTTCCTAAAATTTGTTCCAGACAAGTAAAATTCATAACAACATCAGAGATGCTTGGAAGTGAGAAATTTTAAACTGAAATCTCCAGTCATCCTGAACACTCTTTGTGTGTCTTTTTCCTCTCAGAGGGCTGCTGATGATTTATCCCAAACAATTAATTAAAAGCAAATAAGCGAAGACCAAAGTACACACATTTGGTACAAAGCACAATTTATTGGTTCACATATGGTGAGAAAAAGCTCAGCTTACTGTAGGTCACTGAAGAACTCAGTTGATGTTTTGTTGCTGTGATTATTTTCTGTTATTATAAAATGTGGAAAAAAATTAAAACAAAAGAAATACTCCACTATGACCGAGTGTGTCCAAACTTTTGACTGGTACTGTATAGAAACAAGTGACAAAATATATAAATATTACCTAAATATACCCAAAACCACTTTAATCTCTCTCGGGCTGTATGTAGAACTGCGACCTTTAATTTCCTACAGATTTTTTTAAACTCCGGTGATATGCTGGCTTTGTCAGGTTGCTTAAGATGAGAGTTAATTCTTGTGCGGACGAGACGAGGTGTTCATCATGGATCACATCGAGGAGCTCTTTGCTCCCTGAAGAGAAACTCTTTAAACTCCTGACCCCCTTTTGTTTCCAACAGTTTGTTACTTGACAGTGACAGCCGGACAGAGATTCTTTTCCTATTGACACCATCTCTTCTGTCTTAAATTTTCTCTTTGTCTTAAATGTGGTTTCTGACATACACAGTCATGTCACAGTTGTGACAATATCGCTTAACAGCAACACACATCATGACTCATCAGTGCTGACACTTCACAAATGCGTATCCCATGCAGAAGAACTGATGCATTAGACCGCATGTAACAGACATTTTTTTTTTGCAGGTTTAAAAGTTTTTTACAAATGAAGCAAACTATAGTTTAATTAATAGGACTTGCACATGGGTAACAAATTATATAAAACAACAGCAAGGTGATCCAATGGCTCTATTACAGATTTTTTTCTTAGGGGAAGTGTAGGTGCAAGTTTTCCGAGTGATCATCTTTATCCTAATGGTTGTGGTCTGTTGCAGTGTGATGAAGCCTCCAGCCATAGGGCACGAGGTGTCAGTGAATGGTTTGATGAGTATGAAAATATCATAAGCTATGGGCTCACCTGATCTCAAAAGAACTGAACACCTATTTGGACCAACATCTGAGACAGTGCTCTCTGCCACCATCATCAAAACACCAAATGGCAAATATCTGTTAAATAACAAATGTTATGTATGGATGTATGGATGTTAAATACCTCCAGTAGAATACAAGAGATTTAGAGAATAAACAAATCTAATCTGTGGCCTTTATCTGGTAGCCGAACACCTCATTAAGACACTTTGCTCTGGTTTTTTCTTGAAACTGTCTCTACAATACCAGGAGCTGCTGTGAAGTTGAGCCTGCCTTACTCATTTGAGGTCCTCTGCAATGGTGAAAGAAGTACTCAAATCTTTTACTTAGGTAAAACTACCAGTAGAAGAATAAAATAAAAAAAGTAAATTTCATGCATTAAGAGTAGTAAAATGCAGATGGTTTATCAGCAAAATGTGCTTAAAAATATCTCGTTCTACAGAAAATGGCCCCGAGTCATGAGTTCTTTTATATCAAAGTGTTGCTGATAGCTTTATAAATATTATTCCAAAGTAATTGCTGCCCAAAAGCAGGAGCAAGTTCTAGCTACATTATGCATTTAGTTTTGTAAAATGGTTCGTAATCTGGGGCAGGAGCCCCTCCAAACCGTCGCATGATAAATCTGTGGAGGTGATTATATGGGACAGGAAAGAACAAAAATAAACTTCTGACCCACAAGTTTGTATCAATATTTTGGGCTTTCCATTATTTTATTATATTTTCTATGTGAAATATAGAATAAATTTACGTCGTTGCGCCTCAAATAGTTGTTTACTGAGAAACACAACAACTCTGCACTGCTTCACAAGCTGAAATGTTTGAAAACTTGTACAATGCTTTGTATTTTATAAATGTATTCCATATTTTTTCAAATATATAATCTTACTCTTAAAAGAAACTACAGCAATCAGACAAATGCAGCGTAATAGTAAATTATTTCAGTCCGAACAAACAAACTAGCTTTCATTGTAAATACTCAAGTAAAGTACAGGTATCTGAAATCTGAACTTAAGTATGTTTTGTAAATGTAAATCCACCGCTCTACAGATGCCTGTATGACTTTTATCACCTTATTATAGGCAAAGCAAACTGACTTCCAGTTCTGGAAATCAGGTAACAACAGGTTTACACTGCTGACCTGATGATGATTTGTGTCAATCTGCTGCTTTAGAACACTTTACCTTTGATACAATATCAAGTCAGTTTATGGAGGTTTTAGAGGGGCCCTAATGCTGATAGACATGCACATTGGAAGTTTAATTATTCATTTCATTTTTTATTAGATTATAGATTAGCATAAATCCTCCTATAAATATTGCAGTAAAAGAACTGTTGTGGTGCATTTTTAGAAAAATAAACAACACGTTCATACTGGTATTGACCACTGAACGTGCCAACTTCTTTTGTGAAATATGTTTGAAAAGTCTAACAAAATTTGGATCTGATATATAGGCTGTCGACATATTGTAGCCACTCTCCACTAGTATGAATGGACAGCTAGATGAAGGAAGAGTGCAAGAGCGTTTTTTTTCTACATCGACTTCTTTGGCTTTGTTTGCTCTACAAAATCTGGCCTGACATGCAAAAAGCTTTGCATCCTGTCAGTTTAACTCTAACTCTAATCAAGATACTTTCTCTCAAGGATAGTGAAAAACAATGACAAGTTATTTATAGATGAGTACAAAAAAGATGTGAGAAAAGAGGTGTAAAAAAAAAAAAAAACATGGCCACATGGAGATAATTCTTCAGCTAAGCAATCATCTGAATCAGTCAGGTGACTCCTGAAATAATTCAACTTGCTTCTTTTCTGTAGTTTTTTTTCTAACTTTACCTAAATGGGAACAAGAAAAAACATCTACAGTGTTCAAAAAGAAAGAAATATGCAAATACTCACCAGAGTTCACCTCCCAGCACTGCTTCTTAGCATCACACACACACACTTGACACTAATCTAATAACTCAGATAGGATCCTTACATAAAGTTAAAATACACACATGTGAGATCAGTCTGCGCTGAGGTGGACTGAGAGGCTGCTGACATCTGAAGGTCGCTCTGACGCGAGTACAAGAGGACAAGGAAGTGTTTATCTGTGACACCTCAGACTCCAACCACACTGCTTCCTCAGACACAAACCCAAACACTGCATGCCCGTAGCAGCGGCGCCAGCGGCAGCAGCAGCACAAAATCTGTCCAGTTCCACTTTAAAAAAAAAAGTGCTAATAGAAGACAAGTTGCACAAACTGAGCACACCGACACAAATCAAGGGAAGACAGACGGATGACATTTAGAGAGGAAGTGGATGGACAAAGGTGGTGAAAGTTCTTTGGAAAGTGTTGACATGCTCTGTTGACACAGTTTTGTTACCAAACAGGCCATTGAGGTGAAATTTATAAAGAAGCAGGCTGATGTAACAGCAGATTCCTATTAAATTTAATGAAAACATACAAAGTATTAATGAGGAAGAGATGTAGCAAAACAAGTGTGAATACATTTCTGTGGAAAATGTTTTTTTTTAAATTAGTGAACCTTTACTGTCTGCACTACACTAAAATTAACCCTGGAGACACTCTCTGGTGTGGTGGTTAGCACTGTCGCCTCACAACAAGAAGGTCCTGGGATTGAATCTGCTGGTCACCTGGGGCCTTCGTGTGTGGAGTTTGCATGTTCTCCCTGTGCCTGCATAGGTACTCTGGTTTCCTCCCGTGGTGACTGTAGGTGTGAATGTGATCCTCTGTCTCTTTGTGTCACCCTGATGACCTGTCCAGGTTGCACCCTACCGCTCAGCCCATCACAGCTGGGACAACCAATCAAAATAATCAGTAGCATATCAAATATACATTAATTCCTGTAAAATATAAAGCGCCTTGAGGCGACTGTTGTTGTGATTTGGCGCTATATAAATAAAATTGAATTGAATTGAATTAAAAAGCACTCTACTCCTGCGTGATATACTTCAGCTAAAATCTACATGCTTTTCTAGATTTTCCTCAAACCCACAAACCACATATTACTCATAAATGTTCAGTTTCTGACCAAACCATACCCCCCTGAACTGGGCTGCATCACCTCTTTGTAATCCCATTACTAAGTTTGCGTGTGAACTCCATTCTTAGGTCTTACTAACAACTAAATAGTGATTCATAATTCATGGCTACGAGTAAATTACTAAAAGCCTATGCCGACATGTATTGTTAGATAATGGCACAAGGTACAGTTTAATGTCACCTATGTTTATTGTTATGTTATTATACATAAAGATTACATTGTATTTTTGCACGAACAGACTGAGAAGTTTCAGAGTTAGTAATGCTGGTGCCGGTTAGAATGAGTCAGAAATATTCTGCTATGCTAATCTAACCAGTGCAAGATACTATTAGTCTGACTTTATCATTTCCGGTTTACTTTTCATACACTGCTATCATATAGCACATCACTATATTATGACATCACTATTAAACGGCATTTTGAGAAAGTTCTCCAAGTTTGATCCAAACAGTTTGTTAGCTGTTTTAGTCTTTAAACTAAACACGTCATTATACAGTAGAAAGCAAATGTGTGGTTGCAGTTAAAGGGTGTTAACTTCATGCAACAATCACTGTTATGCAACGCATTAATATGAAGCACGTTGACAGATGTATCTCGAGTCAGGTTCAAACTCTGACACAGAGAAATCACGCCTTTGCAAAGGTGCAATGTCAAAGTTTATTTTTGTATCATTCATAGGATACAGAACACTGAAATGTATTTTCCCCATCATACTGGAATTTATATAATTTTTACTGTCATTTAATATATTTGACAACATCAGTTGAACAGAGCGAGAGAGAGAGAGAGAGAGAGAGAGAGGGTGGATGATGAATGATGATGCTGTGGATATCAAACAGTCGTCACATACAGTACATAAATCTGAGAAACTCTAGACCAGACTAACACCATCTGAGAAGAGAAACTCTCACTGTGTTGTTTAAGTTTTCTGCTTTAAATCAGGGAAAACCTGGTGGATGCTCCAGTTTCAAGATGACAAATCTGGAGTAACACAATGTGACTGGATTTTAAAGTTCACTTCATGTTATGTGCTTCACAAAGTGGCTGACCGATGTTGAACATAAATCAACAAAGTGTGTAAATCTCTCTACTTTTATGGCACATTAATTGTTATCATCTCGTGTAATGCTGTTAGCAGGCTGGGGCAAAGTACTGATGGGAACTATAAAAAAAACAATATTAATGATGAAGGCTAGTATCATATTCAAAACTGTTTTACAAACATATCAAAATGTTTCATCACAGTAGATAAGAGTTGTATTCAGACAGTGGTGAGAACAGAGCACCATCACTGAACAGCTGTGTACAGATGTTAGTGTGTTGAACGACCCCGGTTACTGATATGGGTCCAGATTTTGGTTCATTTTGGAAAGGACAGTTCCTGAATACAAGCTTCCTTCAGTTAGTTTACCTGTTTTTTTGGACTGAAATCCAAACTGGAATCAAATCCTTAAGGTTTAAATTGTGGTAGATTAGTTTTAAGTTTAGTTTAAACCTTGTTTTTGAAAAGTTAACTCAGGGCAACTGAATAGCTTTATTCCCTCAGTGTATTAATAAAGAAGACAGTAGATATTAGGTAGATTTTCATCAAGACATGGTGTAAATTTGGACAACAAATTTGGTCCAGAAAATCCAGCAAATTTGGTCCAGAAAAATAAAAAGACAAATTAATGTTCATTTCTTTTCATTATTTTTAGGAGTAAAGTTAAATTTATCTACTAATAAACTGCTGGCAAAGACATTGCAAGATGATATATTAAAAGAGTGCTATTTGAACCTCAAAACACGAAATAAGGCTGTTTCACATATTTGAGGAAAATTATAACCTCTGTGGTTTTACATAGATCTGATGATTTGGGCTGCTACTATTTTATGTTTCATGTAACTTTTTTTCCAATATTTATATATCATAATTATATTATTTTTCATTTACAACATGCCTTTTACATCTTCCACACCATACTTCACATAAAGCTGGCTCTAGAGGGGCAGTTGCATTACATAAATGCACTGGAAAAAAAAAGTGCCACCATGAATGGGTCCAGATATATTCAAAAATCTTGAGGATTATGACTTTAAGGATGAAATTCAGTCTGATATGGCTCAAAGTAAACACGTCTAAGAGCTTAAATCTCATGGTAAAACAGAGCAGATGCCAATCTATATAACTGAAACCTTTGTAAAACTGTCATTTGGTTTGACAATATTCAAGCAGTGATTCCACTGTAGAGATTTCAGTTGCTAAACCCATCAGTGACCACTAAAAAGCTGTTACTTGCAACAGTATGGTGGGCAAACCGACATCCTCTTTAGCTCTTTGGTGGCCATTACTGGAAGATCCAATTTCCTAATTTCTGAGGAGATGGCAACAATGCTCTGCTTTTCTAATTCTTTAATTTGCATTACATAAAATATGCTGTGTATGAAGCAGAAAGCCTCTAGACAATTTAGAGACAGTTGGTCCAAAGAGCAAAGAAGCACAATACAAAGACGGGATGTATAATCCTGATTCACTTTTATCTTGTTAGGGTCCCTCTAGAGAAATGAATATGATAAAAAAAAAAAAATGAATCCATTAATCCACATCAGCTCTCACAGTTTAGTGTCATGAGCTGGGAGTCTGTCTTTCTCTGTAGTGCAAAAAGCAAAGATCACTGCTCTGTAGATAGAACACCCTGTTTGATAAACTATACACTCCAGTACAGCTTTAAATATCATATGTTCCTGTCACACTGTATATTTCATTTTTTTCCTTTCATTTTACAGCCATTTTTCTAAATAGAATATATTGTTTGATATGTTAAATATGTTTCTACCCACACACTCTCCAGTCGCTGACGAACTATGGTGAACTATTATGTTAGCATCTTTAGGAAAGGGCCCTCTGCTGTCATCGACCCACAGAAAGCAATATGAGCCAGATTACCTGGATGTTTGTCCTCATATGAGACACTGATAATTTATATACATTTTTCAGAAATAATTTGATGAGGGACTGAAGCCACTCTCGTGTCCGTCTGTTAAATATAAAGCTAAATAATGGACACGGATTAGCCTAGCGTAAGACCTTAGATTACGCTAGGCTAACCTGTATCTGACTTTCAGTACTCACAGGACTTTTATTACCATCTACAGCTGTAGCTGCTTGGTCTAGTATGGCCAGTTACTAATAACTGATTCATATTAGCAAACATATTGATGTTACTGATGACTATTTTGCTAATTGTAATGTTTTAGCATGTACCACAATACTGCTTATGACCACAGTACAGGAAACGTTACACAGTCTTAAACATTACATAGTCTCGAATGCCTGGATCCATACAAACGCTTAAGCTTAAGAATCCATACAAAAGCTAATTTCCTACACAACACGTTGTGCAAGAAATTTGCCAACCACCAGTTGGCTACCACTTGTAGCTTTACACAGACATCAGAGTGGTCTCATTGTTCTCATCTCAATCTCAGTATGACACTGAATAAAGCCATTTGCCAAAAATGTTGAAATATTCCTTGGTGTTAACGGAAAATTGTTCCCTTCATTGCTAAAAGTTGAGAAGCTACAGGGAGGAAGTTAGACTGTTCAGTTTTCAGATATGACTGCTCTGCACAGCAATTGTCAAACTAATTTACGGCAGAGTTTACAAGAGGTTGGATGCTATAACCTCACAAATTCGGAAAAAAGTAATAACAGTACGAACAAAATGGAAGAAATTACTTGGAAATCATAGCAGCATATTTTCTGTCTCTGAAACACTCAGCGTGTGTCACAGTGAGCCCGTGACAAATGACCAGTTGGCACAAAGGACGGTGTAGAAAGTTTGGCCTCTGTCGGTATCTCTACGCTCCTACAGTTTCATATAGATATATAAAAAAATTCAAAAATATCAAAATAAATTACAACACATAAATAATTAAAAAAGAAAACTAAACATTTGGCAACACTGAGTTACTTTCTTTTTGTGGGCTTTTGTGAATATGTTTTGACATGAACTGTTGTGCGTGTAACTCACTCGCTTTCTTGACCTCTACAGGCCACACACAGGCAACACAAATATTCAGTATGTTAAGGATTCATTTAGGAATGCCATCGTGTGATATGCCTGTAGTTTGATACAGATGAGTGCATACTCCCGCACTGGACCACTCCTTCACATAATCATCGTCATTTAAATTTTTTTTTTAACACTGAGGTGAACAGATGGCAGAAGTTTTTTCTGAAGGCAGTGAAGATGGATGAGGGGCATAAAAAGGGAAAAGGGAAGATAAAGATGTATTTAACTCTGAACTAATCAGGAAGAAGAGTCATATAAGGGTGGACAGAGTATACAGTGTGTCAAATGTCTATTACTCAACTTACAGAGACAAGGAGGAGTTATTTTCTGCCTGTCTACTCATCTTTCACTCATGGCCACAGTCACAGATTCAGGTCCAGTGGTAGATCTTAAGCAGCGAGCAGTTCATTTTGTTCATATGTGATTTCGTCGTGTTTTTGATGGACATGTATTTTGACAGTTTTCCGCGCAGTTACATATGGGGACAAGGAGAGAGGCTGTACATTACCTCTTTGTCGGGGATCGGACAGTGTGGGGAAAAAGGTGGTGGAGACAGTAACAAGGAACAGAGACAACAGGTAGTGATGATCAGAAGAGGCCCAATCAATGCCACTATGTCTGCATCAAGTAAAAGATAAACACTGGAAAAGCCGAGGAGGAGGACTTGACTGGATAATGCAATCCCAGTTCCAGCGTGTCTTTCGGTCAAAGAAATCTCAGCACCCTCTCCAGGTCTCAGTTATCCAGTGCCTCAGCGCACACGATGCTGCCATATAGCTGCTGTGGGTCCGGGTGCGTCTGCACCCGCTCCTCTGCCTCGCTGTCCGTGCTGCCCTCACTGTCAAGGCGTGGAGACGGGTGACAGGGGCCGGACAGACTGGGGTAGAGGGCGGTGGCAGGCAGTGGGCTGGGGAGGAGGTCCTCATCTGAGCTGAGAAAGTCCCCCTCAGCGGAGGCGGAGCTGGTCAGGCAGAGGTCTGACTGGTAGTTGGTACTTCCTCCTCCACCAGTGACCCTGGAGCTGGGGGTCGCCTTCTGGCCTCGCAACTGCCTGATCTGAGTATAGAGAAGAAGGTTTTTACTAAAGGTAGATTGGCTGCAGTTCAGTTGAATTTCTTTTTCCTCAGCAAATCCCGATTAAATCATCACAAAACAATTTGTTAGACCATCTTTGAAATCTCTTTTCTCCACTCTCCTTATTGCACTGAAGTATTCTCTCTCTCTCTCTCTTTTTAACAGCAGACAAATATACATTTGGTGCCCAGGCAGATATCAGAGGCAGCAGCACAGTGCAGTCAAGATGGATGACATAAATTGTTGTTAAGGAGGGAAAATCTAAAAAGTGAAAAACATTAGGCGTAGCATTTTTCCTGCATCATAGATTTCTCTCATCTGCAAGAATGACAGTCACATCATGACTGCAGACTTCTTTATATGGAAATATAATAGCACTGCACATAGGTATCTCCATGCAATACACAGTGTTATCTTAGAAGTTCTTCTTCCAAATAAGTGTTGACAAAAAGTTCAGAGCAGCGTTTAAAAAAAAAAAAAAATCTGTGACATTTAGGGGTTAAGATCTTTGTGATAGCATGAGGTTTAATGGTATGTTAATGGTGTTAAACTGTTTGACGGGTCTTTGCAAAACCATTAAATGTCAGGTGCTCTGAATATTTTTAACAGGTTGTTGGGCGTTTAAAAAAAGATGAAAAAAAAAAAAAACCATGTGAAAGCCACTGATGCATGTTTTTCTTGCCATGAGAAGATGTGCAAATAGGGCTGTGGGGTCTTTACAGCTAAATCAGAGCATGCATCTGACAGGAGCGTGAAGGGGGTGCTCTAATTTGAACAAGTTTAGAAATACAAAAAGATGTTTTTTCATGTTTTCACTGCATGGCTGATGTCCAACTACTAGCCGAGTGCTTGGGTTTTTCTTGCAAACAGAACTATTCACATGCATGCCTTTTGCATGTTAACCTTGTATGTACCACAGTGACTCATGACAAATCTCAGAGGTTTTTGTTTCCCCCCCCTATCATACACTCAGGCTAGCTGCAGGGCGGGAGGCGGGGGGAGGGGGAAACCAGTGGTTAACCAGTGGAAATGTTTTGACTGTCTGACTGCTCATCAAGCTACAGCAGAGTAACATTAAAAAAAGCACCAGGCTTTATGGGTTATATTCTCTCGAGTCTTCCTCAATATAAACAAGTTAATTAATATCAAAATTAGCAGATCAGTATGTCCCAAACATTAGGAAAAATTACCTGTTTCTACAAAACTGATGTCTGCCTGAATCAAAATACATGTGTATAAATAAGTGTGTAAAATTAATTCAGCTGCATTACATAAAATGGCTCATTATGTATCAGCACTTCCAATATGACTCAATCGTATGACGATTGCTTTTAGCTCTATACTGAGATTTTTCTAAATAGTTCATTGCTTCCTCATCTGTACTCACGCAAGTTTCAGTCTCATTTATAAAAACCACTGCTTTGATCAAAAGAGGTGGGGAGAGGAGAAGAAAAGAGAGGAGAGGAGCGATAAAGGGCAGGGCCGTCTCATCACGCCCCCTCACTCTGAAGTTTAAACACACTCCCTCCTCCTAGTCACGCACAGATACTCTCTGAATGAACAAACCCAGAGTATATATGTATGCTGACTGATAATTTTGTGTCTCCAATCAGGGTTGGAAATTATTCTCATGAACCCAATACTGAAGTTGTGATATATATATATATATATATATATTTTTTTTTTAACCAGACAGCAACAGAGAGTGAACTTTGGGTACAAAAGCTGTGTAGCCGTGGGTTCACCCATAACCGTCCAAAAACACACCTTTATGAGTGGGATACATTTATTCTTATGAACTTCTCTGTTTCAGAATTAAAGTTCAGTGTGAACCAAATGATGGCAACACAGCTGTTGAGAAGAGCAGTGGTCTCTTGTTACAAGAAAGCCATTGAAACAACCGAGCGTGTGTTGGGGTGGAAGTGGTATCTCTTCTGAGGATGTACACAGATGACAAGATTCATGGTGGTTAACAAAGCTGCAGGATATCATTGTGTGTGTTATATACAGTATATACAGGGACAAATGTGCATCTGTGTGTCACACGCCATTTTGAAGAGCCACTTACAGTGAAAGAAATTGTTTGATCATGTATTCTTGAAAACCCTAATAGACGATAACACATTTTAAAGTATCAACAGTCTACCAATAGTCTACCAATCTAGGATAGGGTTCAAATAGGTCTGGGTTTTTCTCTATTAATGTCTTCCTGTCGGAGAAAGAGCAAACCTATCAGAGCTTAGTAGCTGGGATTAAGGATACTGTCATGTTCCTTCAAAGCCACCTAACTGGCAAAGCGGCTGAGTCTAGGGTAAGTGATGAGTTAATGAAATAATGAATTTAATGAGTCTTTGTTAAACATCCAGAAATGTTTTAGTGTGCCGATCACGACGTAATACTTTGAGTGCTTACAATTTAGCTGCTTTTGTTTCTAAAATGTGAAAAATCAGGTTTGGTTTATTTGCTTAGAATTGTTTGTAATTATTGGTGCTTCTCTGTCTCTGGTTTCTTTTTATTTCATGGTGTCTTGGAAACCTGTTTAGGCTGGACATACTGTTTTATGCATTACAAAAAAATCTAAATCAACCAATCAAAATATATTTCTGATATACAGTCCTAAGTACATCCCATGTTTCAATAGCTTGTAGAATCACCTTTAGCAGAAATAATTTTCAGTAATCGTTTTCTGGTCGGCTTTATCAGTCTTCTGGCCCACTCTTCTTTACTTAGTTTGTGGGGATTTGTTTATCCACAGCTCTCTTAAGGTCCCACCACAGCATTTCAATTGGTTTGAGGTCTTTGACTGGACCTTTGCAAAACACCTTGATTCTTTTTTTTCCCAGTCATTCTGTTGTAGATTTGCTGGTGTACTTGGGATCACTATCCTGTTGCATGACCCATGTCCATCGGACAACCCAACCCTCAGTTTGATTCTAGAATACTTTGGTATACAGAGGAGTTCATGGTCAACTCAATGACTCTAAGGTGTCCAGTTCCTGTGCCTGCAAAACAAGCCCAAATCATCACCCCTCCACCACCATGCTTAACAGTTGGTATGCAGTGCTTGTGCTGATATGCTGTGCTTGGTTTTCACCAAATGTGGTGCTGTGCATTATGGTCTCGCCTTCCCAAATAACATTGTTCAACAAGTCCTGCGATGTGTTAAGATGCAGCTTTGCAAATCTAAGCTGCGCTGCCATATTTTTTTTTTTTTAAAGAAGAGGTTTTCTCCTGACATCCTTTCCAAACAACCTGGACTTATTCAGTCTTTTTCTAATTGGACTGCCACAAACTTTAACATGCTAACTGAGGCCTGTAGAGTCTGGATGTAGCTCTTGGGTTTTTTGCAGTTTCCCTGAGCATTGCACGGTCTGACCTTGGGGTGAATTTACTGGGACATCCACTCCTGGGAAGATTGGCAGCTGCCTTGAATGTTTTCCACTTGTGAATAATCATTCTCACTTTAGAATGATGGACTTCAAATTGTTTGGAAATTGCCTTATAACCCTTCCCAGACTGATAGGCGGCAACAGTTGCTTCTCTAGTATCACTGTTCATGTCTTTCCTCCTTGGCATTGTGTTAACACACACCTGAATGCTCCAGACCAGCAAACTGCCAAAACTTCAGCTTTTATGAAGGTGGTCACACTTGCTGATGATCAATTAATCAAGTGCGTTTGATTAGCAGCACCTGGCTGCTACGTTCCCCTCTTAATTCTGATGGAAGCAGTAAGGGTGTACTTTCTTTTTGTTTTTCATGAGACTGTATTAGATAACTACTCCTAATAGCTTACATGAACTGACATATACATCATTGGGATTAAAACATCACTTGGTACTGACAAAATGGAAATTTACTTTGTTAATCAGCCACAAACATTCGTGTTTTGTCATAAATTATTCATCTTTGTTGTTTTTCCATTGTAGCAAAGCATCTAATGGTTTGAAGATGTAGGGTTACAACTACTGATTATTCTGATTAATATTTTCTAAGTTAATCATTTGGGGTAAAAGCAATATCAAGCAACTGTGAAAAATGTTTCCAGTTTCCCAGAGCACAACGTGAGGTCATCACATTGTTTTCTCAACTGTATAATCAAACTGGAAACACTTGAAACAAAGTTAACTGCAAATCCTCAGGTACTGAACTTAAATCAGTTAACAAACAAACGCAGACAGGGATGTCAGCAAAGGACACAGTGAGGTTGATAGGTGTTGTAAACACTGTATATAGTTTTAATACATTTTTTCCACTGTATTTATATGGCACATGCTGCATTTGGATGTAGTTTTAATGTTTAAAATGCTACAAGTTTATAGCGCCACATTTAGTATAAAACCCTACAAATAGGGGATTTCGTGTTTGCTCCCAGCATGAGATGTACAATTGGCTGAATTAAGTACACAAGAGTGCTTGTTTGTGTGTCCCACCTCGTTCTTGAGCTCAGCAATCTGGTCCCGGAGCTGGTTGATGTACTGTCTGGAGTCAGAGTGGTTCAGCTGGCCCTGGATCAGCCCTTCCTCCTTCTGACAAACAAGTTTGAGACACACAACGTTAAAGTTGAATTCACTTTCATTAATACACTGATCACTTAACCGACTGAGAACATAGATCTGAATTTCACATGTATACGAGGACACATCCAGACAAACACTGAGGCACATGAACATACACACCTGGATCTCGAGTTCAGCAATCTTCTGCCTGAGTTCGGCCATCGCAGCCATACTGTCAGCTTCCCTCAGTCGCACTGCCATCACCTCCTCTTTACTCTACATGCATCACAGGGGCGGGAGGAAGTACATCGAGAGAAAGAAGAAGAGAGAAGATAATGTTTTCAGGTTAATATGTGAATGTTGTGGATGACAATCGTTTGCTTGATTTCAATTACAGATAGTAAAGATGCATCATAAACTGTCTCTAGCCCATCTACTATATCCTGCTCTGTCCTCCATCTCCTCCTCTATTAAATCTGTTCCATGCCTTCAATCCATGCCTTCATTCCTGGCTGTTTTCATTCCACATTTTAGTTTCTCATTACAGATTTTAGCTTCTCATTTATGTTTTATTAAGCCATAATAGGAAAACGCTGCTCTCCCCATCACTCTGCCTTTTTTCTGTTACTTCTCTCCCCTACTGTAAACTCCTCTGCCTCTCTTCCTTCCTCTATCCAGACCTTGCAGTCCGACTCGGCCTGCTTCCTTTTCATCTCGCTGAGTTGGGCCTGCAGGGCTTTGTTCTGATTGGCCAGCATCTGGAGCCGGTCCTGCAGGGCAGAGCGTTCCTGCCCGTGGCGTTCGATCAGTTTGCTGTGGATCTGGTTCTAGAGTAAAATAAGAAGTTGAATGGGAGATGGTGAGAGTAGAGCTCTGACATTTCTAAACAATTAGCAAATCTATATGAAAATTCTTTTGAAAAGTCTGAAAATTAAACTAAATACTTCCTAAAACACAACTTCCTAAAACCCAAGTTGACATCTGTAGGACCAAAGTTGCAAAACAAAGTTTTTTTTAATAAAAAGTACAAAAATCTTCACATCTCAGAAGTGGAACTTAGGTTAAATAAGTAACTTAACTAATCTGTTGCTGCCTGAATCAGGTATGTTTTGTTTAATTTTCACTGTGTGTATGTCAGGTACAATGCACATTTATGATTAAGAAAGTAAAAATGCACTTTTTCTTTTTCTGTTAGTTCATTATTCAGCTAAGTCATATTTAGTATTCTTTGCTTCAATATCCGGACACCACAGGGGCAATCTACCTTATTCAGTATATTATCACCATTCCTATAAATGTGTGAAACAAGCAAAAAGTGCAGACTTTTACCCCTCACATCGTAAAAAAAAAGTTGGCACTTTTTGAGAAGAGAGAACAGAGAAGGACATAACTGTTCATAAGCCCACTATTGCTGTCTGGCAGTGTGTAGTTGTACAGCACCTACCTGGCTCTCCAGCTGCAGGGCTTTGAGTTTAACCTCTCGGAGCTCAGCCTGGGCCTGAGCCTCCCTCAGTCTAACCGTCATCAGTTTGTCCTGTAACTCATTCATGGCGTTCTTCTTCGGTGATTCCTTCCAGTGCCCGCCCCCACCACCAGTGCTGCTGCTACGGGACATATGATGCTGCAGAACCAGAGAGTAAATGGGTATAACTGCCTGCTGGTACATGGGTGAGGCACATGTACATGCACACACAGGTAATTTAAAGAGAACCGTATCTGTTTTACCTGCCAGCGCTGGTTCAGCTCAGTCACGGTGTCCTGCATCTCTCTGAATGAGCGCAGGGTCTCCAACTCCCTCAGCTTCATCTGCTTCACCTCTTCCTGCAGGGCTGCCATGTTGTTCTCATCCGGCAGGCAACTGCTCCTCTAGATGGTAATTTCACATTTACAGTTTAGCAAGTTTAAATAAACAGCCTACAGCAATGCAAACTGCTGTGTGGAGCTGTATGCTGGCAACTGCTTTATGAGGAAGAAAATCACTATTAGACTTCAGTGAAACACAATTCATTCTGGTGAGTAACAAAGAATGTATCACACTACCTTTATTAATAATATAAATACTATATGAATAAATGGATTCGTATAGCATTTTTTAAAACTCATAGTTACAAAGTGCTTTACAATTTAAATAAAACCACACATTAAAGAAGTGTACCTATCCCAACATACAATACCTACAAACACACAGTCAAGCATATGTTCTTGCATACCTTCATACCTACACACTTACATACAAGCAGTGGTGTGAACCACAGCCAAAAGTGAAAGGCCAGACGATCAGAGAGGCTGACTAATGGAATAAGGTCTCAGCAGATCTGCTACATATAATGGGTTCAGAAAGTATTTAGACCCCCTTCACGTTTTCTATTTTGTTATGTTGCAGCCTGATGCTACAATTGCTTACATTTTTTTTTCTCATTAATCTACACCCAGTACTCCATAATGACAAATTGAAACCTGAATTTTAGGATTTTTTTGTAAATTTATTAAAAAGGAAAAACTGAAATATGACATTGACATAAATATTCAGACCATTTACTTAGTACTTAGTAGACATCAAATTACAGCCTTGAGTCTTTGTGATTGTGATGCAACAAGCTTTGCACTCCTGAATTGGGGGATTTTCTGCTATTCTTCTATGCAAATCCTCTCAAGCTCAGTCAGGCTGGATGGGGACTGTCGATGGACAGCCATTTTCAGGTCTCTACAGAGATGTTCGATAGGGTTCAAGTCAGGGCTCTGGCTGGGCCACTCTAGGACATTCACAGAGTTGTCTCTAAGTCACTCCTGTGTTGTCTTCGCTGTGTGCTTAGGGTCATTGTCATGTTGTAAGGTGAACCTTTGGCCCAGTCTGAGGTCCTGAGCACTGTGGAACAGGTTTTCATTCATGATATCTCTGTACTTTGCTCCATTCAGCTTTCCCTCAACCCTGACCAGTCTCCCAGTTCCTGCTGCTGAAAAACACCCCCAAAGCATGATGCTGCCACCACCATGCTTCACTGTTGGGATGGTATTGGGTAGGTGATGATTGGTGCCTGGTTTCCTCCAAATATAACGTTTAGAATTGAGGCCAAACAGTTCAATCTTGGTTTCATCAGACCAGAGAATCTTGTTTCTCACAGTCTGAGAGTCTTTGGAGCTCAGAGTGACCATTGGGCTCTTGGTCACTGCTCTCACTAATGCCCTTCTTCCTTGGTTGCTCACTTTGGCCGGGCGACCAGCTCTTGGAAGAGTCCGGTTGTGCCAAACTTCTTCCATTTGAGAATTATGGAGGCCACTGTTCTCTTGGAAATCTTCAGTGCAGCAGAATTTTTTTTGTAGCCTTCCCAGATCTGTGCATTACAGCAACCCCTCTCTCTGATGTGCAAGCAAGGGTTTGTTAGCAGCCTAGCTGCTGCATTCTGGACCAGCTAAAGATGGGCTAGGGAGGAGTGAGGAGTGCACATGAAAAGGGAGCTAAAATAATCCTGACAGGAAAAAATATAGGTGATTATTAAAAGTTCCTAATTATTCACCGATAGGGAAGGTTTGATTTTTTTCTGTTTCTTAGATTGGAAAAAAAGGCTATATACACTTAGAGATCTAAGGGTCAAAATTCAAACGCTGGTCAAAAATAATACCAAGATTCTTGGCAGATGATTTGATATTGGTGACGAGGGGGCCAAACAGGCATTAGCATGCTATTTTGGCTACAAACCAGGAGTTTCAACAATCTTTAAAAAACTGTAACAGTAAACAATGGCAGATGCTTTGCTTTTTTTTTAGCTTTCACCTAATGTTTCAATAAAATCTTTATCAGGAGGAGGCAGAGCTGTTGCGTTCCATTACCTCATTAAGTGAAACTGAAAGCTCGAAAACTGGAAAGTGTCTGTCTTTGTTTGGGTGTTTGGATTAAACGTTACACGGGTTGGTTAACGGTCAGACAGAGTTTACCACATTCACAGAATCACACGCCTTCTGTCTGCTTGCTGTTCACACCCTGTTCTTTTTCACACAGTTAAAAAAAAAAAAAAAAGAGAAAGAAGTACATGTTTGTGAGCTCACCTTCTCCAGATCGAGCACCTTATCTTGCATTTCCTTCAGCGCTCCAAGCAGTTCGGCCTCTCGGAGCCTCGACTGCTCCAGCTGGGTCTGCAGATTGCTCACAAACTGCTCTGTGTACTGAAACAAGCATCCTAGTGTTACACAGATATAATACAGACCAAGTGCTTGATGACAACTTTAATTTATTGCAATTCTAGTTAATAATTTTGTTGAGCATTTTTATACTGATATTTATTTACTACTGAGTATATTAGTTGCTTGAACAGACATTGGCTGGGTTAGCTTCCATTTTACTGTCATATGCAGACCAGTTTCCCAGCTTAGCTAAAATTGCCACAGTGTTGCAAGGTTGACAATTCTGCCACAGGATGGCATTATGTCTCTCTCTCTTTTGGTTTCTTTATCTTTAGTCTGCTGAGAAAAGAAAAAACAGCAAAAAGGGAAATCCACACAGCGATGGATGCTCGGGAAAGAAATGCATATGATTCCAGGCTGCTGCACTACACTTTTTATATTTCTCTAACAAATAAACCACAAGCATCAGTTATTACCTGCAGCTGGTCAGCATGCAAAAGTCCAAACATGTTACCTATACTTAGCGATGTCTGTGTACAACCTTCAAAAGAGCCGAAAAACTAAATTTAGATGCCATCAAGGGTGCACTTTTGTCCCGCTGTCTGTGATGTCAGTACACTACTGTACATTATCATGTCACCACATCAAGGGGAAACTGCAAAGCTCTGAATATGAAAGCAGTAGAAAAAAAAAAAGAGAGCTGAGTGGAAAAATACTTTCCAATGAGGCAAATTCCAAAAGCTTGAAATTGGGCAAGTACATAGCGTGACTACAAGATTCGTGATTTGTCATTTTTGGCTTCTCAGTCTTGGTTATCAAAGAAGACTGAGAGTGTCTGGAGGTGTGTGAACCCTGGTGGGTGATGGGTACCAGCAATCTGAGCTGGAATAAACGCACACGTCACAATGACATCATTTAGAGAAAAATCAGTGACTGGATTTTTGACTGGAAGTAATCAAGTTCAGTAATCAATGATCATTTTAGTGAACTGTTTGCTTTCTTCACACCATTCAGTTGCTCTTTACACCACCTCCCACAGATAGGTGTGGGTCGCTGTATCTATAAATATTAACTGCAAAGCTCTGGTTAACAGCACTGGCAAAGACCACAAAACTTTTTTTTTGAGTACGTCAGGAAAGTGGTTGTTGAACAAACAGAACGCGTATGTTGAAGCCAACATGCATACATTTACTCATGTAAGAAGAAAAAATTAATGTGTGTGCTCTTCACAAACCCACTGTGGGTTTGTGAAAAGCACACACAAAATAATTTGCCCTCCAACAGTGTCATATTTTATGAGCAACTCATATAGAAAACATTACCGAGTAACTCATACATGTAAAAATGTTGGGAACTTCAGTTTTCAGATTTTTTTTACTTGAGTAACAATATTAATGTAAAAATACTTAACTACAAGTAAAAATCCTGCACTCAAAATGTTACACAAGTACTGTTCATTGTATATGAATTATCAAAATTAAAATCCTAATTAATAAATCAGAAGATTACATTATATCAGATTATTATTGTTGATACATACATATACTGTTTTCGGATGAGAAAGCGTTACTAATATACTGTTGTGTAGTACAGTCTATAACAGTGCATCACAGCTGATACATTCATTAAATCTTTGAATGTTAAATCTTTTAAAGTTATTTGTAACTCTAGCTGTAAAATAAATTTTATATAATGTGCCTCTGAACTGCACAGACTTAAAGTACTTAATGAATAAAGTACTTAAAGGTACTTTATAAAGTCAAATCAATTATCTTAGAATGTAAGATTATTTTATTGTAAGGTTATTGTAAAGTTATTTTATTATTGTATTGTATTATTGTAAGGCGATTTTATTATTACAATTTCACTGTTTATCTGAAATTATCATCTTTTAAAGTAATCTATCCTACATTTACAAAACAAGTTTCGAGGTCTAATAATATTTCTAATATTACTTCAAATCAGGCTGTCTCACATGTACAGGACCAGGGAAAAGGAAACACTCAATATTGGATGCTCTGTAAAATCTAAACACACAAGGTTTTAATCTTTATGGCCTTCACCAGGCTGACTGCACTGCTGTATACATGTTTTTTTCGACAGCAATAAGTTGCACATTATTTGGTTGTCCTCCAAAACAATAGATCTCACCACCTAAACCTTAGCATTTTAGGTTTATGAGGTGATCACATCCATGTTGTGTGAAAACTGTAGAGGTCTCCGTGTCTCTTTTGTATGTAAACATCTTAATCAGTCAGTGTGGTGGTACTAAAACAGAACAGTTTCATTCTTGGGCTTTGCAGCTTTGCAGGTTCAGTTCAGTGAGTTAATGTGTGAGTAATGGCTTTGTTATCACAGGAGTATAAAAGGAAAATATCAGAAAGTAATCTACACATTTTTAGTCTGACTGTAGCGGAGAGGTGCAGTCAGCGCCACTTCTTTTTTTTTTTCTACGTTTTTTTACAAGCATGTGCACAATATACTGTTAGTACAACACTTCCACCCTGGGGTGACTTAAATAAGCCACTATTGTGAGTCAGTCTGACAGTCTGTTTATAACAAGCTGCAACCGCTGGGGCTGAAAACTGAAGCCAATGCAAAGTGCCAAAACTGCAGTTCCTCCGATGACCACTTAAATCAATCAACACAGAGGCCCATGTGATGTTAAGGCCTAAAGTTAGGGGCTTGCCCGGTTTGATCAAGCTCTAGCTAATCACTTCCTACTAGGCCTCACCTCTGTTAATTCATTGAGTTGAACCTCTCAACCGTGTTAGTGGTGTTGGTGCCTTTTGGAACATTTTTATTGAAATTATCAGACAAATTATTTATTTGTAATTATATATTATAATTATATGAAACTGCTGTCAGGTTCAGCCTGTCCAAGAAGTTTGTGCTTCGTTTTTAGTGAGTGGAATTCTAGTGTTTTGCGAGTCTGTTAAGTTGCTGCGTTGCATCCATACAACCAAAGCTTGCTAACCAACCTTGCTTGAGTTAGCTG
>VUQI01010529.1:11255-22946 GCA_015106735.1 Paratilapia polleni
TAATATATAATATGTAGAATTTTTTTTTACAAGTTTTGTTTATAGCTGTTTCATTTTCTCAGGCATTATATACATTCTTGTGTTTACCTAATAGACAGAAGTCACATTAAAAAATGCACCGGTTTCTTTCAAAGTAACACAGGCTTCTTGCTTTTATTGCACATGAGGTGGTCATGCTTACTGTTATGTCACCGCCAAAGACCGATTCTGAGTCACGATAAAACTGCATGTCGAACAAGCATACGGAATTTGGGCTAACTTGTTACAGCTGGCGATCAGAAACACATTGTTAGCTGTTTGACATTGTCACCCTGAAGGCTCATGATACCCCTTACCTCCAAATGTGGTTAGAGTTTCAGTTTGACAAGTAAATGTCAGAACCTCTATGCTGCGGGTAAAGTTTTGTACCGAAATAGTCATTCTGTCCATTTAGTTAACCGCTGGTGGTGGTGGTAGTGGGTAGTTACACAGTGAACAGGTCGCAAGTCTTTTGCAGGGCTAACGGAGAGAGACAGTCATTCACATCTACCACCAGTTTAGAATCACAGATTAACCTAACATGCATGTCTATACTGTATTTTTTTTCGTCTGTTTGTGGTGAACTCTGCTGTCGCTCCCTTCCCCGTTCAGGCCCACTTTTCAACCAATCAGCATTCAACCTACACATAGGTTGAATGCTGATTGGTTCATGTCAAGCTACGTGCTGTTGGGTCCTTGGAGGACTGCACGTTTACGTTTGTTGCGTATCCCTTTGTGTAATCTCTGCAAAGGCAAATACCTACACAAAGGTGGCACCATAAAACACGCGTCACACGGCTGCTGTCCAACCCTGGCTTTTGGCTCTGTCCCTGACATTTTTGTCTGTCCTTTACCATCTAATCAAACAACTAAAACTAGCCAATCAGAGGTAGCGTAGGCACTTCATTGACCTTATAAAGAAGTGGATGATTGAGATGAAGAGTACAGAGGAGGTTTCAGTTCATTAAAAAGTTAAGCATCTGATGGTTATTACTGTTATGTTTGATCAGTAAGGAAATTAATTTGCTCTGGGCTCTTCTTTTAATTTGTTTTCAACATAGCGCCTTAATATCACAATGAAGTGTACCGAAACTGATGTATATGTGCCACAAAAAAGTGATTTATTAATCTAGGTCAATAAAAATTAGCTTGGCTGGTGGATTATTTTTTTATTTTTATCTTTTAAATATATACCAGTCTCCAGTCAAAAAGTTAATGTGGGACACAGTTTCTAACATTATAGAGAGCAATCAATAGAAAACATTTCCATTCTGATACATCAACTTGTAGGCAAACTTATATAATATGCTCTTCTGAATCATTTTCTAGTTCGAACACCTATGTCTGAATTACTTTGCCATTAGGAAGTGGTTTTACAGTATTTAACTAGAGTTGAAGGTCAGTGGCAGGAGAGGAACTTTAATTTATGTTTATCTGTGTTGCTATCTGTTTACATCTACTGCTACATTATCACCCCCCCAAGGCTAAACCTATCCACTTGACCCATTATACACTGAGTACCATAATCTGTTTTATGAGCCATTTTAAAGTAGAATACTCTTTTCAGTAGTATGCAACTCTTGGTGTATAGGTACATTATGGCATTCTGCCTTATCAGAAAGTTCAAGCCAGTGTAAAAAGTCACACAGTTAGAGGTCTGTCTTACCACAGTTAGTTGAAGGTTAGTGTTATTGGACTGTGTCATGTGATCATCAGAGTACATGTGTACCAGCAGCAGGTGTAACTCAACACCTTGATCCATCAGCTTCCTCTCCCCTGACCTCCGTCTCTGTGTTGTGTATTGAAACACACACGTACACGCTGTCCTGTACCCGTCGGCCCCTTCGGCGGTGATCCAGATGGTGTTATTCGCCTGCCTTTCTGCTGCAGATGGAGCACTGTTAGATGCTGGAACCCTAACCTTTAAAGGGGTTTAGTAAAATTAAATTTTTAGCTTCAGTTCTGCTTAGTCTGTATAAATGCTCAGTTTATACCTTATGTTATGTTATGCTGTAGGCCCATATTTAATCAAATTTATGAGCTTAGTTTGTGTATAAGAGCAAAAGTGAAAGACTGATGCTTTGTTTCAGAATCCTAACTCATGTTATGCCTTCTTCCTCCTTACTCATAAGCTCCACTTCTCATTTTATCCTCTGTGGATTTCCCACCTTTTCTCATCTTTCATTCCACATCTGTCTACTCTCTCTTCCCTATATTCCAATTGCTTTTGTTTTTCTTCTTTCATCTTCTTGGTATTTCCCCTTACTCCTACTTCTCATTGTTGCTTCCACCATTTATTCACATTTTTCTTTTGTACCTTTGATTCACCCGTCCCTCCCTCACTTTTATCAGAGTCGTTTTCACTATTTCACTTTTGGTTCCTCACCTGCGTCAACCTTCCTGTTTTTATTATTTTCTTTTCTCTCTAAATCCCCCCTTTCCTCTCCCTCTCTTTGTCGCTCCCAGTGGCTCTAGGGCGTAACCAGCCCCTGAAGAGAGAGCGGCCTAAATGGAAAAGTGACTACCCGATGACTGAAGGCCAGCTGCGCAGCAAGAGGGATGAGTTCTGGGATACGGCGCCAGCTTTTGAAGGCCGGAAGGAGATCTGGGATGCGCTGCGGGCTGCAGCCAGCGCCTTTGAGAGTAATGACCACCTGCTGGCTCAGGCGATTCTCGACGGAGCCAGCATCACACTGCCACATGGTAATGCACATTTCCACAGTGATAGATGTAGCTGACAGCTCATAGTTTTTGTTTTAGTTTCTGACATGTAGGTATATTGGGACACTGCAATATCAAAGTCAAAATGTCTCCTGCAAATACTCAAGATGTAGAGTTGGAAAAATTATGAAATGGCTTCACATTCCTGCCACCTCACAGCATCCCTGAACACTGGGGGCTACTAAATTTTGGCTCTCAAAAATGAATAGTTTACGTTACCATAGAACAGAGAAGCAAAGGGAGGCTGTAAAGCTTCCCCAGGAAGTGTCTTGGTTTCAAGTGTCATCTGATGGTGAAGTTTCAGGAAGTAAACTTTGCCACATATTACTGAAGATTTTTGTTTGTGTAAGTGGCTTCCTTGTTGTCCTTTTTAGAAGTCACAAACTATAATTGACATTTTAGTGAATATGGAACTGATTATAAACATCAGCATTATTCAGCATGCTGTAAAATAACCTCTTAGTGGATCTAGGTGACCACATTTTAAAGGTTAGACTTTAGCTGTGAGGAAGTGTGGGAGAAATAACCCATAAATAATAAATAAGGGGCGTATTCTTGGTCTGCTGAAAGTAGGACTTAATGAAGTAATCACTCATGTGAGTATGCCAAAGAGTTCAGAAATATGAGAGCATTCTCATAGAACAAATCTATAAAATGTATATGGCTCAAATTCTGGAAGCCCAACTCCAAATAATATATAATCAGCTGCTTGAAGAGGCCCTGGACTTGTGGATGTGTGTCACTCTTTATTATTCTTCATTCATCAAACTTTGTAATAACAATAATAATAATACCGTTCTGTGCAAAAGTCTTGAAAATGGGAAATAGTTCCAGCAATTTATTGAAAAATATGTGAGCATAAGTAAGTAGTCTTGAGGAATAGTTCTCCAGGCTTCTTGAAAGATATTTCAAAGCTGTTGAAAAATGAAACCACTGCCAATCAGATGCTTTCCAGATGGTATTGCATGGTCGATCAAAATCTACATTTTTGCATTCATTCCATTCCAATTCCATCAATTTTGACAAGATCTCCAACACTACTGGCTGAAATGCAGCCCCAAACCATGACAGAGCCTCCACCGTGTTTTACAGATGGCACTGACTGTTCTACCTCTCTCCTGACCTCCTCCATACATACTGACAGTGATTTGAAACAAAAACTTTGAATTTGTATTCATCTCTCCATAAGACCTGTTGCCACTGATTTTCAGTCCAGTTCTTGTGTAATTTGGCATACCTCAGCCTTTTCTCCCCATTTCCCTTCCTTAAGAATAGCTTCTTGACAGCCACCCTTCCATTGAGACCATTTCTGATGAGCCTTCAGTGAACAGTATATGGATCAACTGAAGGGCCAGATGCATCTCTCAGGTCCTGTGTCAGGTCTTTGCTTGATTTTTTCCTATTTCTTAAGGACATGACTTTCAGATACTGTTCATCTGCTATAGATAGTTTTTTAGACCTGACACTTCTTCTTTTGTCCTCCACTTGTCCAGTTTCCTCAATTTATTTTTAAGGGCACACTGCACACCATGCTGTGTGCAGTGTGCTAATAGCTCTTTGGGAATCACCTTGTTGGTGCAAAAATACTATTTTATGCTGAGTCTGTTATGTGTATGTGTAGAAACATCACTGATTCATCCCTTGGGTCAGCTGTATTTTTATGTTTGAATGATTCATAGGTCAGCGTTAAGTGGCTTAACAAACCAAGAAAAAAAAACATTCCTCTGAAAATGGTCAAGTACAAGGACTGAAATGAAAATGAGTGACAAAGCAGCCAATGTCCAAAGGAAAACTTTGAAAAACCTTCAGAAAGCCTGGAGAACTATTGCTCAAGACCACTTTAAAAAAAATTACAAGACAGTCTGGCTCCTTGGAAGCAAAATGTAAAGATATGAGGGGTAGCTCAAGATTTTTGCACAGTACTGTACTTCAGATGAGGAAAGAAAAGGTCCCCCTTTTCTTGTTTTCATTATGGGTATTGGATAGTGTTGTGTTTTGTCCTTGTAGCTGTCTTCTCTGTTTTATTCGTCTCTCCAGACTCTCATAAGACTGTAGAAGTGTGTTTTTTATGTGTTAGTGAAAGTAAATGCCATATAAATTCTTAAAAAGGATAGTGACTTGCTTTCTCTAATAGATGTTTCTCACGTGATGTTATGGGCACATTGTTCGAGATCTGGACATGATACAACCACCAGTCGCAAGGGTAAAATGTGTATTTCCCAGACTGGTTCGTGAGCAGTTTCTGGAGGTTACTGTCTGTCGCTAGGTGAAATTGGTTGCAAAGATGGTGCTGCACCAAAAACCTACTTGTAGTTGATTTGGTCGCTAGCAGATTGCCGCAGTCGCTCTTGCATGTCGCAAGTCTGACTTGTCTGCAAACACTTACTAACTACTAGTCAAACAGCAGTAGAACTTGAAACAGTGCAACGCAAACTGGAAATGGACAATGTTCACCTTCAAAGTAAAAGTTGTGCCTTTCTGCTGCAGTCAACCCATTTTCAAAAGGCGCAGCTTTTACTTTGAAGGTGAACGGTCTCCATTTCCGTTTTGTGTTGTGCTTTTCACAGTTTCAGTACCACTCGGAGAGTAGCTAGCAGTGAAGTCAGCATCTTCCACGCAATCTGCAGGTGACCGTGGCAGTGTGCTATTGTTATTAACTTATTAACTTGACCCTAAGTGTCACATGTCCAAAAGCTGTCACATGACTGCAAAACCTCAATAATAGATATTTTCAATAGCATCAGTGCAAAGAACCTCATATCTGTGATGCCTTACTATGCATGTCGTCATGGGTATGGTACATTTGAGTCAATGAATATAATTTGTTTTTTGTAAATCAGATAGATTTAATTTCTCACAGGCCTAGGTGGCATTTCACATAGATGAGCTGTTGCAGGATACCAGAAGTGGACAGAATTATTCTGTTAGTGAAACAGTCCTACTGTCTCAAAGATGTGAAACGGCTTTGCTTGAATGAGAATAGCTGATACAAGTGAGAGGCTTTACGTGAACATGGTTCGTATTGTGTGCTGCTTTATTCCTCTCAGTAGTTTGGTTAGGTCAGATCAGGTCCTGCTGGGCTGCAGCTGTGGATTCCCCAGACCTGACATCACTGTTTCGCTCAACCAGCAGTGCAGTGCAGAGAGTAGTCGCAACACTTAAGTATTTTCACAACTCACACGTTTACATTTTCTCATTCAGTCAAGTTAAGGATTGCTTTCTGATTGCTTTCACCATTCCACTCCTTGTTAAGCAGTACACTTTTGGCCTTCCTCCACTACTTTAGCCAGCAGGGAATAAACTGTGAGCAGCACACAGTAATCAGTTTTCATCACTTTTAATACATCACATATTACTGTTCTACAGTTGGGCAAATTAAGAGTTACATTATTGGCTGTGTGTGGTTGACAAGAAACTAGGGGGCAACTGGTATGTTGGGGTATTTTATTAGTTATCAGTAATCAAGAGAACAGAGAACAAATATTTGGAACTGATATGCAAATGCACTCCTCTGCCCTCAGTGTAACAGGTGTCTCTTGGCATGTAACAAGATAGTGCTGGTTGGCAAGACAGTAATCAACAATAAAGAGTGGTGACTACACAGATAGAGGTGGCTGTTTATGAGCCAAAGTAGTGCATTTGATATGAACTTGTTTTACTTTGAATTTCTTAAATAAATAATAACCCCAAGAATTGGGAAAAATCCTGAATATTGCATCAGGTAATAAGTCTGTCCCCAAAAGAAATGAAATACTACTCAGCTTGCTCAGTTTAATAAGAGTCGATCATCATGCTAGCAGCTCTGTGAAGCTAAACTTGGACACAGTGGTGCTTTGAACTAAAAGCTAATTTAAAGCTAATTTAAAGCTGGATTAAAGTTTACTGTGTTCAACATCTTAGTTAACACTGTTAGCAGCTTAATTGGCACCAAATACAGAGTACAGCTGATGCTGATGAACCTGTCATTAGTTTTACACACATTTGGGATGATGGGGCTAAGGAAAAGCCAGGGTATCCTGTAGCACTGGAGTAAAACACACAGGATCACCATAATCAGTAGGATTCACTTTATGGAAGTCCTTTCAGTAGGTGTTTTTATTTCAGTTAACTACAGAGATGGACAGATGCTGACATATCACTAGCTTGGTAAAAGATGTTTGTTCGCTGTGGGACAAATCAGTGATCCTCAAAAAGTTTTTAAAAGATTGAATTGCCTCCATTACTAGCTGAGACTTTGTTGGTGCCATTCATGAAATGTAATGGTTTCTCCAAACCTTCACTCAATTCATAATGGAGACTTTTTACTCTGTTTATTAGAGATGCATCATCTGATGGGACCACATCAGCTGGCTCCTGTTGTAGGGGAGTAGCAGCTCTACTCTGATCCCCTCCTGAACGACTGAGCTCCTTACCCTGTCTCTAGGGAGAGTGCAGCCACAATTTGGAGGAAGCCCATTTCTGCCGCTTGTGTCTGCAATCTCATTCTTTCGGTCACTACCTAGAGCTCACAGCCATAGGTGAGGGTACGAACATAGATCGACCGGTAAATTGACAGCTTTGTTTTCATGCTCAGCTCTCTCTTCACTACAACAGACTGATACAGCATCCGGATCACTGCTGACACTACACCTAACAATCTCCTGCTCCACTCTCCCCTCACTCGTGAACAAGACTCCGTGATACCTAAACTCCTCCACCTTTTTCCGGCTGAGAACCATGGCCTCAGACTTGGAGGTGCTAATTCTCATTCCTGCCATTTCATACTTGGCTGCAAACCACCCTAGTGTGAGCTGGAGGTCATTACTCAGTGAAGCCAACAGAGCCACATCATACACCAAAAGCAAAGCTGATATCCTGAGATCACCCATCCTGACTTCCTCCACCCCTTGGCTGCGCCTACAAATTGTGTCCATGAAAGTTATGAATAGAATCTGCGACAAAGGGCAGCTCTGGCGGAGTCCAACACCCTCCAGGAGCGAGTCTGACTTATTGCCGGCAGCACAAACCAAGCTCTCGGTGTGGTTGTACAAGGGCCGAATAGCCCGTAATAACGGGCCCAATACCCCATACTCCCGAAGGACGTGATCAGTTGCCTTCTCCAAGTCCACAAAACTCATCTACAGTGGCTGGGCAAATTCCCACGCACACTTGAATATGTTTGAAAGGATAAAGATTCACAGATTCACATCACTTATATTTTTATCCTTTACCACCCATGGTGGTGCATGGTGGCCATGCAAAACAGCACTTCAACAACCCATGTTTCTTTGCATTTATCATAAAATTTAATCTTTAAAATTTGGCTGATTCCACCTATGTTTTTTATTTCAATTTGATCTATTAAAAAAAACAGTAGTACCATATGGAATCCGTTAGCGTTCTACAGCTGAAAGGTAAACAATAGTAACAGCCAGCTGTTGAAGAAGAAAACCAAGTGAGATATTCAGACATGGAGCTCTTGTTCCAGAACATGTTTATAAATTCTCATTGATCCATGTTTTACTTTAATCTCGTATTGATATTAGCCTTTTATGATACTAGCTATCGCTTCTTCCACATATTTTTCGGTCTCTTTTGTTATCCCACATGAAAGTAATTTGATTCATTCTAAGTAAACTCATCTAAACAACAGTTTACACCCTTGAAAGCAGTTAGGTGTGCTGAAATATCCAAGATCAGGTAGCTTGGCTGTATCTTAATCCTGGGTTTATTTGTACAGATTGATATTTCTGTTATGTTCCAGATAAAAGCAGAGAGCTGCAAAACCTTTAAACACGCTCTCCAATTATTTCTTTATGTTGGTGCGCCTGCAAATTATTTGGTTACAAGCTGAAAGAATTTGTCTACATTGTATTAAAAGCATACAATATTGAATTAAGTACGCTGTTATGGGGTTAAAATCATTACAGTAGTTCTCGTCACGTGGTGGTTTTGGTGAATACTGTTACGAGGTGTTCAACACTTGTTATCCACATTACTACTTGGGTCAGAAACATGCCTTTTTTGCCTCTTACTCCCTCACACTTAAATGAACTCTGAACATTTCTTGAAGCCAAGTTTTGCTTTCATGTCCTCACTGTTGTCATTTAGAGAGTGGAGAGCAACATCTTGCGGGCTTCTGCTTATTCATCTTAGTCTCTATTACCACAGAACTCACTGTGCCTTTCGAGTGGCTCGTGCCTCAGTGTAAGTTTAAGTCATAAAACAGCACAAGAGCAGCGCAGTGACCTTTTGAAATGTTGTTTACAGAAATCAGTGGACAGGTGGGCTTCTTGCTTTTGTAGGGAACATTTTTGAATATTTTTGGAGGGTACCATCAACACAATCTTTTAAAAATAGTATAAAGATAAACTCTAAGGCAGGCAAACCTGTGTTGTTGTTTTTTTGTTTGTTTTTTGTTTAATAACCACAATAAAATGACGTACTGTAAAATTATTGTGCAGGAGATGCATCTGTCAGAAATCCCCTTGAGGACCCCCAGGGATCCCCCCCACTGGACAAAATGGTTTACGTTTCTGCTTGTGGAATTACATGACTTCTTCACCACACTTTAATTCTCCCCCTCTGTCCACCAACTCTTTGTCAGCAGTGACATAATGTTTTTGTTTTTTTTATGTTTTACTCCAATACAAGGCTTTCCCTTTTCTCCTGCTTTCACCATCTTTCCCTACGATCTTTGTTTTCTATTTAGTTTCACTCTCATTTCTCCATTTCCATGACGCATAGGTCAGGTTTTGGCTTTGTCAACTGGAAAAATGACTTTCATTTTATGATGTAGGAAATGAATCACAAATACAAAATGCTGGAGCTCATGCATAGCAAGGCATATTTTATAATCTTTTACCACTAAAGTTGTTTTATATGGACTAGTCAATGAAGAGTTAAAAAAAATGGAAACGTTATAAATTACCCAATTGTTCACTTTAGTTGTTTACTGCTCTGCATTGGAACCCCAGTTAATCATTTATTGAGCACTTACAGTTATGTTTATGTTGGTCTGTTATTTACTGTTGGTGTTAACTGCTGTAGGGCATACTTCAGATTACTTCTCAACCAGATTTCTCACATGCTAATATTTTGATTTTTTTTAAAAATACATTGGAAACTTATTGAACTCTTTTTGTCTCCATTCTTCCAGGAGCTCTGACTGAATGTTATGATGAACTGGGGAATCGATACCAGCTGCCAGTCTACTGCCTCTCTCCTCCTGTCAACATGATTGAAGAACGCTCCGATGATCCCGATGGTTCAGATCCTGACTCTGGCGCCGCCGACCCGTCCCTGGGCAGCGCCGGTGATCCTGGCTCAGGAGGGGAGTGTCAGCTTCGGCTCCGGCTCTCCACGGGTCGTGACCTCCGGCTGGCAGTCCGTTCCACGGACACTGTAGGTGTGATGAAGCGTCGTCTGCAAAGTCAGGAGGGTGTGCCTGCCGCAACACAGCGTTGGTTTTTCTCAGGTCGGCCACTGACAGACAGACTGCGCTTGGACCAACTCAACATCTCAAGGGACTATGTAGTGCAGGTCATCCTCAGCCAGCGGCCACCACCAGAGCCTGAAACAACACCAGAAACGTCAGGGCCAGTGGCAGCAGAAGAAGTAGCTTCACTGCCACAAGAGCCCACGCCAGTAGAGAATTAATGCTCCCAAACCCAAACCATACCAGTGGTGTGACAGTATAAAAGTAGGAGGATAACAAGGGACACAAAAGAAGCTGACTCTTCTCTTCTCTTCTCTTCTCGTCTCTTCTCTTCTCTTCTCTTCTCGTCTCTTCTCTTCTCTTCTCTTCTCTTCTCTTCTCTTCTCAGTTGTTTTTGCTGAGAAGGGCTCTGTTTGGGCTGATGTTAGCCATCTGCTGGAGCATAAGGACTCTTGAATTGAGAAAAGACTCTTCCTTTTGGTTTTTACACATTGAAATTTTGACCTTTTTGAAGTCTTTTTAACTGTTCCTATGGAAACCAAACAGCAAAAAGAGAACTTTGTCAGATGGCTAAAATGGGTTTTCTTAGCAACACTGATGTTTGAATGTTTCTGTTTCAGTTTCCATTCAAGTTCTGCTCTTTGGTAAAGCTGGTTCAGCAGAGAGAATTCTGTTTATAAGGCTACAGGGTTATGTGTACTTTCACAGCATACATTTTCAATTCAGATATTTCAAAAGACAATACGCTTAACAGTAATGACAGTTATTCAGAAGTTCTTTATTTAAGTACATGAGAATAAATCAATCAAGAACACTTAAGTCAGGGGATTAGGTCAGTATACTAACAGCCATAAAGGAAGTTTGGTATAGTGACTTAGCAAGGAGATGTGTCCTCTCTCGAGGCTGCAGTCAGAGGACATGACTGGATGTTTTACCAAGCTGCTGCTGCTGCTGGATCATATACTTTATTTCACTCTGCTTCACTGAACAATCAGATTAATCATGTTATAAGTAGTCAGCCTATGCGTGAGAGTGAGTGTGAATAAGTGTGTGTGTGTGTGTGCGTGTGTGCGCATAGATGTTCATATATGATCAAGACACAACCACACTTATTCATGTGGCGAAAGGATGGACATCAGAAACACAGTTGCATATTTTGATTAAAGACAATGTTTTTAATTAAAACTCGTCATTGTTTATATTCCTCGATCTCTGTCTGGTTGTTTGCTGTGAATATTTTCATATTTTGATGTCGATTTGGGACATATGCCAGTAAGTCACACTTCAACACTTCACTTGCAACAACTCTGGGATTCACTGTATTCTCTTGTTGGCCTTTAATGCTAGTGTATGGCCCATAATGGTTAAAAAGGATAAAATGTTGCAGTTACATATTTGATCTCCAGTCTATGGTGGATTTCTCTGCAACATTTTGTCCCATATTTAGGACACACTTACTTTTTTGTCTGCTCCCTGTGTATATTTAAGGTGATTGGGGTTTTTTTTTTTTTTTTTTTTTTTTTTTTGTTTTGGAG
>VUQI01010529.1:30033-40857 GCA_015106735.1 Paratilapia polleni
CTACTATTATGTGGAAAAAAAAAAAAAACAAACAAACAAAAAGAAAAAACACTGTCACCCATCTGAAATACCAAGCAGGTGTAAAAGATCTCAAATATTTTCAGGAAACACTGGACCTCAGTATGTACGTTAAACCACCTTTGACCACTGTGAGTGGACAGGCGAGCTGAAGTTTGTGACATCAAATCAGTGTGGTCTCAAACAGGGTATAATTTTTTACAATCTACCTTGCAGACTGATAGTAAATGTAAACAATATTTGGAAAAAAAAAATGCTCCAGACTAAGGGAAGGCAGAGAACATGCAGATATATAAACTGGGAAGCCCGTCTCAGTCCTGAGGTTTTGACCGTGTGTGTAACTGCAGGGTTAGTGTAGGACTTTTAGTAAGGTTTGGTATGAAGGACTTTATGTGTGTTTGTTCTGTGTTTGAGAAGTGGATGATGCATTGGTTGCATCCATCCCAAGTCTGTGTGTTGATAATACAGTCCCTCTTCAGTGGTGCTGCCTCTTAGATAGGTACCTGCACAAACACACACAAACATGTTCAGTGCATACTGTAAACACATTCAGTTGAATTCATGTTGATTTGGGAAAATGTGTAATGTGCCAGTTTTAGCCAAATGGAAGATTTTAACTGTTGTCCCATGGCCAGCTATTAGACTCGACATTAAAAACAAGCATAAACGCATTAAAAAAAACAAAAAAAACATTTAAAGCCATTACAGAACAAAGCAAGCAAAAAAATGAGGGGAAAAAAAGCTTAAGAGAATAGAGGAATTGTCATGCAAAGTAAAACATGTACAATACAATACAGACAAATGATATGAGACACTAGTGAACAGGCAGTTAAATAATTAGCCACATAAAATCCCATTACATTACAAATGACGATAAAAGATAAAGCCAAAAATGACACAATCAGATAAAAATGGACAAAATGCAAATGAGAGTATGCAAAGCAGGCATGCACCAAGTTTCAAGTTGGTGGAATGGTTACCAGTCACTGTACTGTATAATTAGAAGCTTTTATTGTGAAGGCTGTCTTGCCAATGATGTGTTTTTCCTTGGGACACCCTTCTTATTTTGGATTGTGTTATTTGTCCGCAGAATCTTTCTCAAGTACAAATAGGGGAGATGCAAGTGCCATTCAAATTTTATATATAAAATAATTTGAAATTAATTAAGACCTCCTCATGTGTTCTTGTGTGTGGAGGCACTGGTAGATGTTATATTTCTGTGTGTATAATTTTCCTATTATTTTCTTGTAAATGGCAGTTCAGATCTAACACTCGCTACATGTTGGAGTTATGCAGCAACTACTGTGCAAATTATGCTGCTCAGAATATGAGGGCCTACCTCTCCCAGTGTTTGTGGTTCAGTCCGCTGAAGTCGTCAAGCTTGGCGATTTCTTTGAGGTATTGAGCCAGTTTATACAGTTCCCTGTCCCTCTCCCTGTTGAGGTGGGCCTTCATGAAGGGTCGGATCTAACACACATTCACAACAAAAAAAAAAGTTTTAACAAAATGTTTAGATAATGGTGACAAAGGACGAGAAAAAAAAAGGTCAACATAACATACAAACTACCTTAAGTCCATTCTGTGGGTTCATGAGAAAGTTTCTTCCAATGTCGTCAAACATAATGGTGTTCTTCCTGTTGTAAAATTCTCCGTACTTCCCCCATATCACACCTAAGGGCTTCACCTGTAGAAGTCATAAAACAGATTAAATCAATGCTATCACATTCCCACAAAGCAGTAAACACCATGAAGGGGTATGCTATTCATGCATGTCATCACCCCACATGCAGTCACACCTGGAGCATTGGATGACTTACCAGAATATAAAAAACCAACCAACCATGTGATACACATGTCATTTAGCACCACATGCAGGAAACATTCCTGAGTATTGACAGAGTTACTTGGCAAGCATTATGTGTATATAACTTTTTTACAGGTCAAGTTATCTGACAGACGAGGTGATGTTCTACCCCATTATCCTCACTACACATCCTGTATAGTTTTTATGAAGCCACAGCAAAAGATAGTGAAAACCAGTGGCAAAAGATGATTTAGTTTTGGAACTGTATCCAGAAATATTGAAGAAGTAGCAGTCATCAGAGTGATTCTGTGGCTCCATCCACATCATTGGAATACCAAAACCCAAGCTTTCTCTTTCCCTTAGTCCATGCTCGGAGGTTTTCCACACACGCCCAGCAAACTGAATGAGGTGCCTGGCTTGTCTTGGTCGCCCAATTTCATACCCAAATAAGCAAAGTATGCCTTTTTCACAAAATCTGTTATGTTGGGTCACTGTTTGGATGTAGTGAAGCCTCCACAGATATATGAAAAAAACCCATCTGGATCATGTTTACAATTGCCACTTGTGAAAAAACAAGATAGAACAAAATGGATATTATTTTTGAAATCAGAAACCCAAAATTAACATAGAACAAGTGTTAGATTTCATACAGCAAATATGATGCAGGGCGGCCTAACCAGCTCTGTATCATGGGATACATCATAGTTTCAGAGGCTAAACTGCTCCAATTTAATGTCTAATATGTAATGTAGCAGAAACAAGCATTAGTACCCTGGTACTAATATAGATAGATATTTTATCTGTTTTCTGATAATTCACTGGAGAAAACAAAAAAGTGGATTTTGAGTCAATTTTGAGGGGTTATATTACCACGTAGGGGTGGTTAGTTAAAACAAGTTACAGCACATGAAAGGTCTATTTGTTACCTACATTTTGATATCAGGTTCATCTCCTAGTCATGATTCCTTCTGTGTTAAAATAATTCTCTAATACAGTCATATTTTAACACTTACTACTGTAGCTTATGGCTGTGAAATGAAGAAACAACATTTGTGTTCATATGTTCTAAATAATCCCTTCAATTTGAGCATGCAGAAGGGTCTGGATCACAGAGGGTGTCAGGATCCCTGGATGATCTCTTTGCAGTTTCTCGCTTGATTGCCTATTCTGCTTGTGACCATTTTCTTTTGGCATAAGATGGCATGTCCCTTTTACTCAATTTATTAAACTTTAGAGGGTAACAGCCATTTGCTGTGACACTCATGTTCATCTGCTGGCTCATATTCAGATAATGAGCTCTGAGAGAGTGCTCAAACACATTAACAGAGGCATCAGGTTAAGGGCATCCTGGATATACACTGAGAACAAATTTTCCAACATGATTTGACATCTTTTTTAGTCTGACTGTTTATATCTGCAGCTTTTGAAATATCCAAAGTGCTCAAACCACTTTTTGCTGGCTACACATGAAAGGAAAAGGCTCAACAGTTGGCTTTTTCAGTTGGCAAGGTCAAGTTTACCTTGACCTTGACCTTGACCTTTGTCCAAAGACAACTTCTTATGATGCAAGCAAAATGTCACAACACTGCAATCTTCTGATAAATCTACCCCAACACAAAGAGGAACCAACTTTTTTCAGTATATAAAATCTCACAAATTTTAGATTTCTTTTAGTTTTTGATTTCTGCAGTAAGTATTGGCACATATCCTTTGTGAAAGCACCGATTACACACCAGTATAGGTTTTCAGGTCTGTGATGTTTTTGTCACATTGCTTGTTGGGTGTTGACTCATCAAATGAAATTCCCATGTGGGATGACTTGAAGGCACCAGCTAAGCTTCACATGCACCAGTTGGGAAAACCATAGTTTCATAAAAATCATGATTATCAAGACTGGGCATGTTGCTCATGACATCGACAAGAAGTGGAAGAGGAACTTGCAAACCACACCTTTGTACATGTTGTATACCCATATAGCACTCACTCACCATTACCATGGTTTTAATTTCTTGAATAAACAGAATCTCCAATTTTACAATTGGCAAACGTTACAAGATGACTATACTAGAAAATTACTTTGGCACAGAAGGAATCGTGACTAGAAGATGAGCCTGGTATCAAAATGTAGGTAGAAATACCTTTTATACCAGAACATCCACAATACCCATACTTGTTTCTGTTACTTTGTATGACAGACATTAAATTGTTGGAGTTTTTCCCTCTGAAACTATGATATATCCCATGATAGTGATGCTCAAAGCTGATTATAGAAATAATGAACAAAAATTAGATTTTGGCTTTAGATTGTGACACTCAGATTGGATGTAAAATTGATTTGGTTGCAGTGTTATATTCAATGACCCATTACCAAAACTTGAAAAACACTAAATCCAGATATACTGTATATAATTTCTTCTTCTGTGAAAGACATGTTCATATCAGTGATTTGTGTAACCACAGCAGTGACACAGGCCAAGATTTTACGCAGCAAGTGTACCAACCTCTACGACTCCTCGTTTTGGGGTGTGTACCGTAATCATGGCTGCACTGTCCAACATGAACGTAATCTTGTAATTAGGGTTGTCTGTTACTCCCAGCTCCTACACACACACACACACAGAGTGGCGTTATCTTCTGATTCTATCTACCTACAACCAAATATTGTAGGTTAAGTTGATTAATACTGCCACCTTTTGGCAAGTAAAAGAAAGTCTTCAGAGAAATAAGATGAAAGTGTAACTTTCATCTTATTTCCCTTACACTTGCCTTCATTTTTGCATCAATCCACTTCATACTTGTAGCAGCTTCAAAGAGAGAACACATTACATATATTAATTAAATTAGGAATTAATCAAATCATGAAAGAAAAAAGTGAATAAACACAAAATACACAATGTCTGCACACACCCCTTACTATATATTCCTTCCCTTACACAATATGAATCACAAGCTTTTTTTTAAATTTTATTGGAGCCTCAGCATAAGAAGCGTCTCAGTGACAGGACACAGAAGACGTCAAACTGTCCAAAGAGATTGGACATTTTTCATTATTTGCCACCATTTAAAAAATGTGAACTCAGTTTTTTTAGACACACAGCTACCAGAAATGAGAACAACAGACCAGCATCTGATGCCCGTGGTCCCTTTTGTTTTGTTCTTCCTGGTGGACCAGATGCTAAATTTGGCCTAAACTGTCATATAATTAACTAGGCAGACATATCTGTTCAAAACTGTATCTAGAGCCAAATATTAAAACCCTGCTCTCTGACATAAAAGCAATTGAGACAGACAGATACATACACCAGATGACAATATCATAGTCCTCGTAGGCTGATGTCAGAAACTCGTGAAGGTAGGGTCTCATCAACTCCTGACCTGTTTCTGCACATGACTTGTGATCTAAACACACACAGGATTATTGAGCAGGTATCCATGGTTAAACAAGCAACTGATAAGCAGACAAAGAGTGCCAGATTTCTTTTTTGAAAAGCATCTTATTAAAGAGACACATGATGATATCATTGTAACTCACCAAACAGTGTGTAGTCCACATCCAGTACCAGGAGCCTCTTGCCTTCTCTAGGAGCGTTTAGTTCCTCCACCTTGTACTCTTTAACTCTGCGAGCTATTTTTGCCAGGTTCTCCTCTCTGAAGATTTAAAACAATATTTGTTTCACAAACACACACAGATATATTTCCTTTAAGCAGTTATTATGCATGCAGCTATTTAATTAGTAGCTAACATCAGGTAGTGAACGCATATGGATCCTATGTATTTTTTTATGGGCTCTGTATCACGTTCTTGAAACACCACTAAAATCCATAAAAAAATCCATAGGAACATAGATGTGTATCATTTAAACTGACTTGACTTTAATTCTTTCTAAAATTCTGACTGACCTGTTCTCCACTTCAATGACCTCCTCCTCGATGTCAAAATCATTGACAACGTCATCATTCTCTGGTGGAGGGGCTAAAACGTCTTCCTTCACAAAACAAAACACATGCACAGTTAAAAGTGTATCAGTCAGGACATTTTATCCACTGCAAACCAGCCCTCAAGTTGAGCCCTCAAAAAATGTCAGCACTGTAGTCAACAGCTGTCAGATCCTCACCTAACCAACCATTTACTGACCAGTTAATCAAAGCAAGCTGATGACAAAATCTTAAATAAGCAGAAAACTTACAGGTCACCCCTCAGCTATCTTGCTTGGTAAACCTGAACATTAGTCAGTCACTCAGGCACATAGCTGGTTACTAGTCCCTCAGTCATAGTTCTGACCAGATATCTTTTTTAATTTCTATATCCTGCTGCCACCTACCAGACTCTCCTCTCTGGTACCCATCATCATGATCTTGGTATTAGGCTTCAGCTTCAAAGAGCCCAGCTTCACCTCATCCTCTGCTGGTTTACCTGGAGGCAGGATGAAAAAGAGAAAGAATAGAAAAAGTAGAGGGAGGGAAATTTAGATTAAAACCCTGCATAATCTTATAAAAATAATAATAATTTACAGACTGCACAGCCTGCAGATAGGTGGAGAAAACAGATTGTTGGATAGAAACTATTTTGCACATATAATGGTTGCAGATTGTCAAGGCCTGGGGAAATGTAGGGGTGTATGTGTTTAAATATAATTATCATTCAGGAGAGTCCCTTATGTATACTGCACAATAATGCAAAAGAGCATGATGAAATGATGTCCTTTAGTCTTACACCTGGGTGGGACTTCATACAGCATTATTTGCACCAACTAGAGCAGGAATTAGGCACTTATCAGTGACATCATCTCACCTTTGACCTTGAGTCCCAGTAGTTTCTGTCTCTCTGGCAGCACCCCAGTCAAGGTCTTAATGGATTGTTTCAGGTCCAGCACCGTGTCCTCCTCAGAGAGAGAACTGATGGAGTATTCCTGACCTCCCCATTTAATGATCACTGACACCGACATGACTCTCACGGGCTCTTCACATACACATACACACGACTGCGGCTGAAGTCAGGTATGCACGCGCACCCTAAGCGACTATTTCCAGCAACAATAACAAACATGCACGGGCACACCTTGCAAAAAGGGAGAAACAGGCAAAGTCACGGGAGAGGTGCTAGGATGCCACCGTGCAGCTGGCTGCAGCTTGAGTCAACAAAAATAAAGTAGCTTATGATAAAACAGAGAGAGCCAAACGTGACATTACTGTTGTTAAATGTGTGTTGTTCCGTCTGGCTATTTCAAGACACAACGGCCAAATGCCACCTAATCAGATCAGACACTGTGACTGTCCCTGATGTTGATATTTATAGCACGAGATTGCTAACACTGACTAGCAACAATATAAACACGCCGGGTTTAACATCCAGCTCGCTAACATTAACTGACTGAACTACACGGTCTGGCTACTCTTACCTGGTAGAACAAGCTAACATGTAATACTTGGCACACACTGTCAAATTTCGTCAAAAAGCTGAATGAATGAACGGAGTTTGCCGTTCAATTTCATTCATCGAGAGGCGCACACTCTGCTGCTCTTCCTGGCGTCCAGAATCTTTCCGGTAGTGACGTAGCAAAGAAGGCTTTGTTACCATAGTGACAATATCTCATTATATTACAATCGTTTGAACGTGTTTCCTTTTAACTTCCTCTTTGAAAAGAAAAGAAAAGAAAAGTTAAACAGTCTGGTAGGGTTTAGTTAATCAGGGCACATAACATGTTTTCTTCTTCTTCCTCTTCTTCTTTTTTTTGTATTTCCCTTTAGAGAGTACATACAAATATATATTATTCTAGTGAAATAAAGTGACCTGAAGTTTGATTATTGTGCGCTGTTTAAAAATACTTATGGATGTCGCGGGATACTTATAGGCTAGATGCCTTCTCTGGTGCAGTAAATGTGGCTAAATTCCCTGCCATTCACCCTTATTGCCATGAAAACAGGACATCAAACTTCAAAACCCCACTTTGTCTTTTCCTAGTACTTTATTATTTGTTTATTATGTGGATTCTCATTTGTACCTTGGCAACAACCCTTTCCCCTGGGTGCAAATTAAACTATACTGAATAATCAACAAATATTTCAGCTATATACAAAATAAAACTGGTCCAGTATCAGTTCAGTGACTAACCATCACCTTAGTCTAATTTCACAGCAGGAAAAACATATCAAGAAATATCAGAGTCTAGAAGGATACTAATAACAAATAATTATGTTTTGTTTTACAAATAACTTGTAAAACAAAACAGAGTTGTCTTAATGTAAGCAGGCCTAATCGACTGGAAAAGATTTATGGTGGTGTCCTTCAGTTTTATTTTTTTTAAGCCTGTAAAGAGTAAAAATGTGTACATTTTTTAAAATAATCTAAGCTATCTCTACTTCAGTAGCACTTACATGGGCCAGACTTTGCTGTTTTGCCCCTGTCTAAATACTGAATGTTTTTATGCGTTTGTTCATATACTATTATGTTTTATTTCTAGAACGTTTAATACCCCCAAAATATAAATTTTCTCATTTACTGAGTGATAAAAATCACATATCCAAAATCCCCTGTATATAAAAATCTTTGACACTATAACTCAACAAAATGAAACATTAATTTTTAACCTGGCTTTCTCGTAGTAGAAATGCATGCAAATTAGGGAATAATTAGGTAGATAATACATCTCAGAAAACTTGTAATAAAATAATAAAAACGTCTTAATTTAAAAATTAACTTGGGATTTGCATTGTCATATCTATTAGTAACATTTTAACCTGCTCTCCCATACTTTTACTTTTACTCGTAGTCTACGGGGCAGACTATATTGCGCATGCCCAGTACATCCTACCTCGGATAATGGCCGCTAGGTAAGATGAGCGGATGGGCCGCGTCTTTTCAGTGTGAAGAGCTCCTTCGAGAGGACCGTTAACTCGGGCGGTGCCGAGTTAAAATGGTCGATATCCGATCCAAAAGACATCCCGAAACTGTTGTACATAGTGCGAACATCGTCCGTCAAACGTAAGTTCTCTCTTTTTTTTTTTAAATTTTGGCTGGGCGCCGTAGCTCGTAGCTAGCTCACTATTCCAGCCTGCTACATTTGGACTTACTGGCTACGAGGGGGCAGGTTGTGGTAATCCCCCAACGTTATAAACTATAACCTTTTATGTGAATTAAACTCACAAGCGAGCTAATTTTTTTATTTCCCGTTTTATTAAAGTCAGCTAGGTTGTTGTCAGTAGTTAGTTGGCTCAGTAACAGTGATGCTAGCTGACAACGTTAGCTTGAATTGTTGGCACTGAGCCTACTGCCTGCAGTTCATCAGTTCTACACAGCACGTACGCTGTCATAGCTCGCTGGTTCTTTCACTTTTTTTATCCCCAACTTAACAATCAAATTGCGAGGAAGCCGAAGGCGTTCATTTGCATTCAGGGGACATGGTGGCCAGTCTAGTAAGCAGAGTGTTGCAGTATTTGCGGCGTAGCTACGAGTTTTTCTTTTTTTTTTTCCCCGTCGAGACAGAGGGGTTACAAGAGTTCATGGCGTACCAAAGTCGTTGCAGCACTCACTCATCCATAACGTTTACACTGCCGGGGCTTCAGTTAAGCGAGTAATGGTATATGCCCATTTAGACTAAGTCCACCACAACATACTCTGCGGCTGTGAATGGATTACGACGGATAAACATACAGCAGTAGGCGGCCTTGTTATATAAGTTCAGATTCTGCCAAGTGATGTCTGTCTGGCCAATGATAGTCGTGGTGAATTTAAAGTTATGTAAGTTGACAGGATCCTGTCACGGGCTGCAGGGATAAGGGATGGAGACTCTGCTATTGGCAACTCAAGAAGTCTAACAGCTTTATGTAAATGGAGTGGGAACTTGTCTTTTAAGTGGCACATCAGAAGCTTGATAGATTAAAGATGTTTCTGTTTTGAAAAGTAGCACCCCAATTGAGGTTTTTCTCTAAAACGTCATGCTGACACCATGTAATAAAGGGCCTTTTGCAGCACTTAAACTAAAGGGTTGTAAACAACGGTTTTAAAGGAAGAAAAATGCTTCAGGAGCTCTGTTGTATGGAGTCCGCTAGGATTAAAAAGGGGGCAACATGTTGCTCTCTGGAATTTCCTCTTGTGATACTTTGAATTTGCTTAAGCTCCAGTGCTTCTGGATGAGAGCCTGGTTAACAATCACTGATTTGTTGGAGAGCCTGGAGTTTTCAAACTTGAGGAACAAACAGGTTTGTCATGCACAGTTTCAGGATGGGGAAAAAAAAAACTGCAGCAGAATCTCTCACACAGGGAAAAACATTATACTCACATTGCCTTGGAGTAATTGACGTACACCATGAGAGGTTTCATCACTTTGACATTAATAAATTAGATTGTGTCACATTGATTACATTTGGTGTGTTTGCTTTACATCATGCAGTAGTGACTGTAATAGGATTCAGTAGGTGGAAGGAAATAAAACTGAAGTGCAATCTTAAAATCAGCCAATGCAAAATGCACACTGTTGTGGAGGTGGGATTATATTTTAATAATTTAAACATTTTGTATATGAGATGTTTTTATATACAGCTCTGGAAAAACTTAAGAGACCACTGCAAATTTTTCAGAAATCAGCATCTCTACATATGTCATTCCATTCCAGTGTCTCTTGAATTCCAACACAAGCACACCTGTTTCTACCTAATAAGGTACTGATGAGGTGATCACCTGAACCAAATCGTATTTAACGAGGAAAAGTATAAAAACCATTGCTGTGGTCATCACTATCCTCTTGCAGTAGGACCAACTGGATGGCAAAAACAGCTAGTAGTACATCAAAAATAACTGGAATAAAAAAATAACTATTGACCATGCCAAAAGAAATAAAAAAAAAAACTTTTGTGTGAGGAAAAGAAGGGTTCAATTCTGGCTTTACTGGCAGAGGGATACAGTGAGCGTCGGGTTGCTTCCATCCTTAAAATTTCTAAGACGGCGGTTCATAAGAACAAGGTCAAGCGGCAGACATTAGGAACAACAAAGCTACAGTCTGGCA
>VUQI01010540.1:2522-22283 GCA_015106735.1 Paratilapia polleni
TTAAAAAACAAAAAAAAAAAATGTTTTTTTTAAAAAAAAAAAAAAAAAAAAAAAAAAAAAAAAAATTGGAATTGAATTTTCCCAGTAAAACTAGAAACTACAGGCAGAAAGTAGTGCCCTCTTTATGTGCTTCAAAGCACAAAGTGTGTGCAGGCTGTCCGAGCTGCTGAATGGGTGTGCAGCTTTCTTGGAGTAGCTTGTAATCTGCCACAAACGTGAAAGTGTTGTAGTTGCTTAACAGTAAAAAAAATGACTGAAGCCATGATTTTCCCTAACTTTACATTTCAGCCACTTTGTAGCCATTTGAAGTTTAACCTCTGAGGCCTAATGCCTTGTTTATGGCGGCCGCATTGGTTGCGTTGTATGCCAGCTGCGACAGTTTATACTGGCACTGAGGGCACGCCGGACTCGCTGCAGTATTCTCTTGAATGATAGGTGTCACCGCTCAGTGCTGATATAGCAGTAGAAATCTAAACTGGAAGCAAAGAAATCACAGTTTATTTTTCAGTTTTCTACTGAAAGTCTCATCTTTTCAGCATCTTCCTCTGTATGATCTGGGAATCTCTGAGTTCCTGTACTGATACATCATTGAAATAGCGGTAAAAATGTACATAATTGTGCCACCCGCATGAAAATCGAGAGGTGCACAACAAGCCGAAACAACACCAAAGCGTGGCTTGAGCTTGTGACATCACTTTTGGTGTGAGCCATCATTCGCAAGGGTGACAACTGCAAGTATAAACAGGCCTTAATCCAGCATCAGTGATGACCCTAAACTTGACCTTATGCTATCAGAATATCTCATTTTTTCCACATTCTCTCTCTACCAAGTCTTGGCAAACAGGGCACAAAAAATAATCATTCTAACTGACACGCATCAAAAGCTATTTACATTTTTACAAAGAAAAAGTACTTTTTGCTTGTCTCTAAAACATAGGGTTGGGGTTTGGATCTAAGGTTGGAGTTGTCATTGATGATGACTTAGACCTCACAGGCTTATAAATATTGGTGCTCAACATAATCATACAAATGTAGACTCATCCAATAACACCGTTTAGCAATTTCTTTACTCTCTTTAGGTTTCTGTCACTTATATTTGATACTCCAGCAGTTGCTTTTTTTGTACACTTTGAATGTCAAAATATGACAAACGTCCCCTCAGAGGAGTCTCAAAAACATACATGGTACTGGTATGCTTCTCTGGTCGTTACAGTTTAAAAATACATTAGTATAATAAGCTTCCTCATAAATGAACAATTGCATTGCATTTTTTGTGGCAGTTTCACATTCTGTCATGAGACCAGACTGTGTAGACATGTGTCAGTCATATTTCACTTTTAAAGTTGCTACATTATTGCTAATCAGCTTAACTTGCCTGTGTTTACCCGGTTTGTAACTGTGGTTCAGTTGCTTCAAAGTTGAGTTCCTTTTTCATGTGGTGCTTGCATTATTTTGTTCACTCTTTGGTATTTATGCACCCATTAACCTTAAATCCTATGAGTGTGAGTTTTGTTGCTGTGAAATGCTTTGTGACAAACAGTAGGAAGCAGCTTGAACCTTGCAGAGCTAAATGTGGACAGAAAAAAAAAAAGGTTTTAAAATAACAGTGAAAACCAATCTTTCACACAGGTGATGAAATATCTGTCTGGTTAATGCTAAGCTACATCGAATTGTTTGGTTTTGCCGCAGAATCTGACACTGTGTGTGGACATAGCCACACTTGGAGCATGTCAGTACTGGCAGGATGTGGATGTGTTGAAACCACAATGGCTGGCTGTAAAGGTTGTATATTAAACAATGAACCGCTGTCATATCTCTCTGCTGGTTTTGTTGTCTCTTGTTGTTCCACCCAACAGCAGAGCTCTGGATCATTTGATCAATCCAGCCAATTCTTTTTCCTTATCAGTGCATGGATTTGCTGTCCAGCGGAGCCTCAGTCAGTTAGAGATTGTTCATTTGAACCAGTGTTTTGTTTTGGCCTCTAATGAGCATTAGTGCTCCTTCATATCAAGCACTTTTCAGTATCATTTGTCTGGTGCTCATTAATAATGGCTAAGTGAGCTCAAAGTGAACACATTTGCTGCATCAAACATTTGCCTTGCTTTCACAATCATATGGAGAATCACTTGATTTGTCAAGCATGATAAATTGACAAACATAATTAATACATGTGAAACTGTTTTGGTGGAATTACTGTAAGAACAACTGACAGAGAATTTAGCACAGTGTGTATAGAGTGCTAATGTTGCACAATCTACAGTTGTAATATAGTGTTTAATAGTTCTGTAGATACATGTAACGATGCAATGTAGCATGCGCGTTGTTTTTATAGCTGTGCAAACTGTCTTCTGCCTTAGAAAGAATGAAAGAAACACAAACTGTCACACACTCCGTCCGTCTGTACAGACTGGCTTGGCAAACATTTGCTCACATCAGATAGAGTTTGGGTTACCACAAAGGTTTGCCAAGCCAAAACGGATTAGGCCAAGCTTCACAAGCATTGTTTCTATACATTATTAAACTTTTAAGCCACCGAAAAACAGGATTGTAAGAAAAAAGGGGGAGAGTGGGAAGAGAAAGTAATTATTCATCCTCAGCACTCACACACACCCCCACAGCTTCTTTAGCAAATCCCTCACTCATCTTTCAAAAGGTGACCATTCAAGTTTTAGTTCTTATTTTTTACCATGTTGAAAGCCTAACCTGATTGTTGTCACTCTTGATTTATTTAGACTTTTCCCGAAGTTGAAATTAAAGTTTATTTTCTCAAATTGGGTCTTTTAAAAGGAATGGTCTTAACAAGCCATAACAAGCGGCTGAATGGCTGCCTTCTCAAACTTTAAGGGTGTTATGCACCATGTCCGACTTCAAAGCCCGTCTTAACTCCACACTTTAATTGTATCTTCTTCAAGCCTGTCTGCCTGACCGCCATCTGATTCTGCTGACAACTACACTCCTCTCTCTTCTTCATGCTCATCCTTCTATCTCTCCATTCCTCTCTCTCCGTCTTTCTCCATCTGTCATGGCAGATACAACTTTCGTCCTCCCCCTTTCTTTCCTTTAGCTCTTCTAAAGTCTCCTTGCTACAAGTGTCAACTCAGGCACGAGCCCTAAATTACTTTTTTTGGATGAGTGTTGACATCTACCACTCACCCATCAGCTCATGCAAACAGAATGATGCTATTTGCCCCCCTTGTCCCCCCTCTCTCTATCCACTCTATTTATTTCTCTATTGCCGCTTTCTTTTTTTCTTTTTTTCCTATTTCTCTCTGAGCCTACAAACAGACATTCACGCTTCTCTCCATATGGGCTTTAATTTGCCATTGTCCCCCAAGATATTCCTCGCTCAGGCTTGAGATAAAGGGATAATCACTTCAAAGGGAAGCTGGGGGGGAGACTGCCCCCTCCCTCCCAGCTGAAAGGAGAAGTGGACAATACGCTAATTGAGAGGGGGAACTGATCACAGGGTCTGTTCAAAGGGACGCCTGGCCACGCCCCCTCCTCCCTCCGACGCACTTAATTTTATTAGTGTTTATGGTGATGCTTCAGCCAAAATTATCACTCAAACCCACCACAGCCTTTGAACTCCCAAATATTGGGTTATTTGCAATTATCCTCCCTCTCCTCTGGTTTTTTACTTCTATGCTATTTTAGCACAAGTGTAGGATTTGAGTAGAGCAAAAAGCGATGAAAAGGGACTGTATAGAATGTATTGTTCGCACTGTGGGAACATATACTGTTCGCTGTGATGTGATGCAAATCCAAAGATTCTTATGAAAAAGCAACAAAAAGGGGAATACAGACCTACTGTTTGACTGATGCAACTAATGATACACCATCAAAGACTTCTGCAGTACAGCGCTAACATAGCAAGAAAGAAAAAAAAAGAAAGAAAGAACGAAAAGAAAGGAAAGGAAAAGTTTTTTTTTTAAACAAACTATTCCTTCATTTCCACTGTCGTAATTTTAAGTCTGTTTCTGTGATGACACCTGTACTGACAGCACTGAAATGCATACCTTCTCTGTGCCTTTAATGCAGGCTCTAATTAAAGATGAGCTTCATCTCCATCCTATGGTGATACACCAGATGCCTTTAATTTCTTCCAAACCACGAGCTCCCAATTAGCCCCCAGGTCACCCCATTTTATTGGGGCTTTATAGCAAGTCAGTGGCAGCACTCACGTCCTGTATTGTGCTTTTAAAGCGTTTGGATCTTCCTGTGAAATGGTTAGGGCCCCAACAAAGGGGTCAGGACAGGGTCAACTTCAAAAAGGGGCTTCTTGTGGCTACTTTACAGCACCCTCTCTCTTTTGTTACTGCTAAGCAGAAAAGCGCACATTCAAGGGTCAACAGGTGTGGTCTCATAGGTTGAGCATCTCATGACACTTCTCAAATGAATTAAAATAGACAGCAGCTTTTATTTTTACATCCATCTTTACTTTGAATTGTAGAAAACAAACGCATCTTTAATAGCTGAATAGCTTAACATTATGTGTCATTAAAAGTAGACTGAGCAAAGCAATGAGCAGACTCCCAGCCTGTCAGCAAAAATTAAACTGTCTGTGGACTCTTTTTTTCTTTTTCCCACTGATATGTGCGGCCTAATTTAATTTGAGTGAAGATAACATCTCATCCCAAATGTGAAATATCCCACTTTTAAGATTGTCCTCCACTTCAAAAATTACATTTTATAACCCCTCTATATCACAATTCTCCTTTCAAAGCTAACTTTAAAGATTTTAGCGTGCAGATAACACTACGGCTACATATTTCATGGCTTTAATTTGGACCTCACGATCAGCCGAATGCCAACTGCACGTCATAGTGCCAATGCTGCTGACCTATTTCGCGTTCCATCTCACAGACTGCAGGCACTGCTGAAGCTTTTTGTGCATTTTGGGTGCTGGATTGTTTGGATTTGTGGCAGCAATGTTCCATTTACAGCACCATCCAGTAGCTATGTAAAAGTGACAATGAATGACCTCTTCACATTCACACTGTCACACACATATACACAAACAAGCGAGAGACTGTGCTGTCTGATCTCATACAGCTTTCTGATAACACCTCGCAGTGAAAATTTCTTAAAAGCATGCAACATTCAGGAAGTGGTTGGCAGCATGTCAATGTAATCAGCTGGACTCCACTGCTGTACAGGAAAAAGAACGGCTTGGTTTTGCACAAAAACCTAAACTATTTTAAAATTACACAACACAATATTTCAGAAATAAAATAAGGTTGAAAACTGTAGTGAGAAAGCATCTAAAACAGAATTAATAATATGCGATACTGTTGCAGATGGATGGATGGTATCGTGATACAACGATTCTGCGATGCTCAATACACTGCAAGACATCTACGATAACCCACAATACAAATGTAAATTAGGAAGAAAAATGTGTTGTCATTATTTTACTAATGTGTCATTTCAGATAATTATTTCTCCCACTGTCTGCCATTTTCCACCCACTTTGTTCTTCACCTCAAGTTACTTAACTTCAGTTCACTTTATCCTCATTCACCTGATAACCACCACCATGAGCATTCATTATGTAGTGACTCTGGTTAGTCAAATTGGCAAGAGAATCTGTTTAGAGTGCCTTAGAGTGATGGGTTTAAGAAGAAATATCAATATTTGGCCCAACTGTATCAATAAATGTCTCATAAAAGGAAGCAATACGATATATTGCTGTACTGAAACAGTCTATGGAAAGCAGCAAACCACAGGACAAAAAAATAAAGCTAAAAACTGCAGTTCCTTTAGTGGCCATGTGAGGCTGGCTCCAAAGGTGAGTCAATCCCCATAGACCCTCATGTTAAAATACCTAACTTAACAGCATTAAAAAGCAGTACAAAAACAACTTTGGCCTCTATGGATAGTTTCCCCCATCATACTGTATGTACTGTACTGTGAGTGATTGTTTTAATAACTCATCCCTTTGGGTACTGGTAGGCTTACATGGCCACTTTGATTGACAGGAATGGTGACACAAAGAGCTGGAGCTGATAGCTATCTGCAAGGCATCACCTCCACTAATCTGAATCACTTATCTGGACCTCTCAACTGTGTTTGTAGTGTTGGTGCCTTTATTGTATTACTCTGTTATTTGTCATTAATTAGTAGATATGTGTGCCTGAGCATTACAGCCATACAGTTTATGGATGCAGCTTGCTAACCAAACTTGCCAGCATTTACTCCGATGTCTCGTCGCAATATGGTCACTTGTAGCTCCAAAAAACAACTAGACAAGGAAGTGCATCCGGGAACCAGTGGGTGACGTCTCGGTCATCATGTATATCTCATCTTTGGTTTATGGTCACTCATCTCACTCAGCAATCATTGGTACCAAGCCGGAACATAAATGAACATAAATGGAAAAAAGATGCAGACACAACCAGAAATCCACATGGGAGGTGCTACACAGCATGCTTATTTCTCGATGTAGAACTCAACGTGAATTAATCACCACTTGGGGACCTCAGAGAAGTTGAATTTCATTAGTTCTCTTGTCCTGTACCACCATGAGAGTTTTGTGAATTTGAATCCTCTGACTTATATAATTATATTCTCCTTTAAAGTTGATTTCCAACATCAAAGGGACAATATAGCCTTTGAAGTCCCATGGGATTGGATCACTGTCTAACCCACTCTTTAAGATTCTGTCACAATGACATTAGGGAAGTCATGTGAATTAAAAGACTAGAGAACAGCTCTTGCCTTTGCTCTCTGTCCAATTTCAATCAAAATGTCATGCTGTGCCATTTTAGCTGAATGTGGAACTGGCAAGTGTGTTAGGTTGACATCTTTGTGGCTAAAATCCTGTGACTAATATGTAAATTATTTGACAGTTACACTCCATGGGATTATCAAAGCAGGACTATAACCTAAAGAATAATTTTTAAATCATTGTGGACACTGTTTGAAGTCATATTTAAACGTAACTTATTTGCTTTCACTCCTTTTACTCTGGCAAATCTGTCATTTAGACGGAATGTTGCAAAAATAATAAGCATACTGGTGCCCAAAACTGCTAAAAAATAATCAAAAGATATCCTACTGTACAACAGGTGATACATACAGGTTACAGCAGTGTGCACAGTAAAATATTCATTATAATGGCTTCTACTACTCCTGTCACTCTAAGGAGCCACAGGCAACAAAAGTATCGCTTTTGTTTGCTTTGTGTTTCTGTTGAAACTTTGTGTAGTAACAGACAGACTGTGAGAATAACGCTATTGGCGCGGTAGATCACTTACTTCAAGCTCCAAAGCCTCGGGGAGTTGGCTCGAGATTGCTTGTCTTTGATAAGGTCCTGGCACACAACTAAGTCCTGTAACCGTCTAGAAAAGTTTATTAAGCCTTAATAAACGTCTAAACGCTAAAGTTCGCTGCTTCACAGCCACAGGACAAAATAGATATTGTACTTTTCAGATGTTTTCACTTATCTATCTGTATTCTTACTCATTTTATTTTGCTTTATTTCGTAGGTTATTGCGAAGACGGGGCGCTGAGTTTTTATGTATCTTCCGGGACCAGGCCAGCGGTTCATTACTTTGAAGTCCACAGTTAAACCTTTAGCCCAGTTGGTGTAGAAACAGCCCGGAGGGTTTTGTACCGCCTGCTATGACTTCTTGAAACACTACCTGGGGAGGAAAGTCGAGAGGAAAGACTTTCCCCTTTTACTCGCATTTAGAGAAAAAAAAACTGTCCAGTGTGACGGGACAAGGAGTCGAATCGGGGCTGGTTGTATATAAGCGCAGGCTGTTGTTGGGACTACTTTACTTTCACGTTTTCTAATCAGGGAGGCTACTCGGGTACATGGATGGTAAGTTGTAGGAAAGCTGTTCCACAGGCCCCCTCTCTTGGCCGCTTTGATGTGCTGCTGCTGAGCTTTGAAGTTGAGAAATGCGGGCTGTGTTTCTTGTTTGTGGGCGAGAAATACGGTGAGATAGATAAGAAGCTTATGTGTGTGTGCGCGCGCGTATGAATGTGTAGCCCAGATAAAAACCAAGTATTTGTCGGGTGGTGCGTCTTCTGACTGGGGAAAAAAGTGGGATGTATTCTTCAGTCGGAGCCCCCCCCCCTCCTCTTTTGCCTCCTCCAGATTTTGACACCCCCAGTGATCTACATAGGGACTGAGCCTGCCTACTCTGAGGTCAGTTGTTGAATGGGACAGGGTACATTAAACTACGGCGCTTGTTTTGCAGCGAGACACATGTGGCACGACTTTAAATAGCACGACGATTTATCTTTTTCGTTGTGGATTACTGTTCGGAGAGTTTTTGGAGTGTATTCGTTTTCACTAAAAATGGAGTAACAGTTTAACTTTTTAACGGGCTTCACTGTGTTTGGATCTGTCTGCGATGGTATGTTATTTTAAGATCGTTTATTCATCCACTGGATTTTAGTTTCGGTTACGTGGTGGTGTATACACTGCCTTTTAAGACTGTAAATGATTGTGTAGCACTTGCAGCAGCCTGTTACCTGCTTATCATCTATGGTGACGGTGCTTTCGGTCTCTGTAGTCTACTTTTTTACGCTCAGGCTCCGATTAAAATCTCTGGCACAGGATGAATTGGGTTGCTTTTTTTCACTCCAAATAGGCCTATATGAAGTGTTTCTTTTCGTATTGGTAGTTTAAACACGTTGCTTTAATAATGTGCTGTAATAACCTTCTTGGGCAGATATTAAGGCGACTGATCGTTTACATTTACGCATGAGCGACTGGATTCTCCCGCGGGGCTTTTTACCCCTCGTACATTACAGCATTTTGAGGTCATTGTGGTGCAGATCAGATACTGCATGTCTGTACATTTCTTGGATGGTGTGGACAAGTGTGGAAGTGAGTCTGTGTGTGCGTGATGCAGACAAGGGGTAGAGTACGGTCGTCCGAAACAGATTGGGAATTAATTGGAGTTGAATCCTGTGACATGGACTCGTTAGGAAAACACGTGTAAGCCACAGTTGTGAGAATACGGTTTGGTGAAGAGTGGGGCTGTGTGAGATGATTATTCTTGTAAAATGTGTTTTGATGTGGCAGATCAATGCACGTTGAGAATGTAGGCTGCAGTTGATCTCTCATTTAGATTATAAATAGATAAATGAAACGAAAAAAGCCTTTCATATTTCCTTTCTCTGTGAACCCGGCGAGGGTTTTTTGAAAGGGACTGTTTACTTGATGTCTTTCTTTGAAGTTCAGCAGGATCTGGCTTTGATTAGATCAATACTTTGTGTTTCAGAGTGAAGAGGAGCTGAGAAGCTCCCCCGCTGCTTTTAGAGAGTGAGGAGGATTAGGCTGGAGCTCAGTGGAGGCACGACGGCACTCTCACACGGCAACCAGAGCTGGAGCCATGAGCAGGGCGCTTACGGAGCACATCAGCAGTAGCTTCCGAGAAGATGCTCCTCGTCCTCCGGTACCGGGGGAAGAGGGAGAGGCGTCATGCTACAACCCCAGCAGATCTGCCAAAATGAGAGCCCAGAGCAAGGTTAAAGATACCCCCGCCGCCGCCGCGCCTCCTGGCTCCACACCGCGGAGGAACGAGGATGGACTCGGGGAGCCAGAGGGCAGCGCGTCCCCGGACTCGCCTCTAGTCCGGTGGACCAAGTCTCTGCATTTTCTCCTGGGCGACCGAGACGGTGCTCACCTCTTCAAGACCTTTTTGGAGCGGGAGAATTGCGTGGACACTTTGGACTTTTGGTTCGCCTGCAACGGCTTCAGGCAAATGGACTTAAAGGATACCAAAACGCTGCGAGTTGCCAAAGTTATTTTCAAGCGGTACATCGAGAACAACAGCATTGTCGCCAAGCAACTGAAACCGGCCACCAAGGCCTTCATAAGGGATAGTATTAAGAAGCAACAAATAGACTCATCCATGTTTGACCAAGCACAGACGGAAATTCAGTCCATCATGGAAGAGAATGCATACCAGATGTTTTTGACCTCTGACATATACCTCGAATATGTGCGCACCGGCTGCGAGAACGCGGCATACATGAACCACGGCGGTCTTGGCAGTCTCAAGCTGATGTGCGGATACCTTCCTCCTCTCATGGAGGAAGAGGAGTGGAGTTGTAACGACCTGAAGGCAAAAACGTTAGGGTCTGTGGTCGGACTGTCTGCCAAAAACCTGAGGGCTACTGCTACTATCCGGACAGCAGCTCAAGTGCTGGAAAAGAGTTGCAGGTAGGAGCAGCGCCCACCTAGAAGTGCATGCCTGTGTAATTACATCTCAGTACTTGTTGCTTTATTGAGCATTGCTTACTGTGGTCAAGATCCCTCATTAGTTAAACTACACTGAATATGTGGCAGGTATTTCACAAATGCCCATGAGAGAGGTAAAGGCACTTGATCAAAGGGTCTCAGAGGAACATGCCTGTATATTTGTGCCCTCCTGCCTTGCAGTTAGCCAAGGGGTTGGAGGGGTGGATACAAAACATCAATGCATCTGAGCCTTCCTTTTAAGTAAATGGTGTCTTGCAGGCAGCCCTCTGCTGGCTTGCTCAAGTTTCCTGTGCTTTGAAATCCTTCCTCCGGTTCAGGAATGAATTCAGACACCAAACCTCATGACTGTTACAGCTACATTAAACAGTATGATGCTATTGTAAAGTTTTGCTGCTTTTTTCCCCCTCTTTATTCTGTTCCTCAACCCATAGAATTAGTGTATACTGTCATAAAATCTCATTTATCCAGAGAAATGCTAATAGAGAGTTAAAAGAACTTGTGCAGTCAGTCTTATGCCAAGCGGAGATATTGTTCTCTTGGTCAGAGATGAAAGCAGAACTGTTTGTGGAAAGTATTTGTGCTTTTATCTTAAGAGCTCATCCCACACATTGTCCAACAGCTGAAATCTTTTCAAGCCAGGAACATTTTCAAAAAGTAAATTTTATGCATGAGCCTCCATCAAAGGGTACTTTTTTTCACTCAACTACTTTGTCCTCACATCTGGATGCAATTATTACTTTTGACAATGTCTTGTGGTTTGGTAGGAAAAGTGCAATTTATAGATAATCCATACTTTTCCTGTCAAGTTATCTAAACATTTAACGAGCTGAGATGAAAATTGTCTCAAGCCCGACTTTTTAAATAACAGTGTACAAAACTAATTGATTAAGCACAGTAAGTCAACCTAAGGGCTCCCTCAAGGATTTTATCCTTCATGTGAGCAGATGTCTGATAACATCTTAGCACAGTTGCTCATTTGCTTGGAAGTGACCATGTTGGGTTAGGAACCAATAAGCACAGGTTTTGTTGACATGTTGGCATATCCTGCTCTCCCAGTGTGATCCCCTGCATTCTTGTTTTTCAGTGAAAGAAAAGCAGGAGGGAGAGAGTCCCTCGTTCTCCCTTCCGTCACCCACGCTCTCCCCCTTTCCCCCTGCCTGCCCCTCACCATCTCTTTAGGTCAACCAATTTCCATCTCAAACATGTGGAACTAATTTTCCCACTGCACAGATTCTTTTTTCCCCTTCTTTTTGAGAAACCTCCAATGCTAAACTCCACAGTGATACAGAAACACAACAACAAAAACATCCTCAGCTCAGTTCCGCAGCTTCAACCACCAATCCCACTCTGCCATAGACTGTGTGTCAGTGTTTTCCTTCCTCTTTCTTTTCTGCCCAGCACTTTTATCTCTCCTTTTTAAAAGAAAAATCTGTCTGACAGAGACTAAGCATGCTTTGCAGAGAAACAGGGAGAGACAAGAGGAGGGGAAGGGGGGAAGACAGGAAGGGGGGGATCATGAAAGAAAGAAAAGAGATGGAGAAAGAGGGCGGGGGGGTGCGGAGAGCCCAGCTGTGCTAAATACCTGACTCTTTGCGTGGACCTTCCAAAGGTCAGGTTTGTGCTTGGGGCCTACGGCTTTAGTCATGCTGGGGTTCTCCTCAGCACTGCCGGCAGAAGGCATTCTCATAAAGAAAGGGGCCCTCCTTCCCCCTTTCCCTCTTTCCTTCTCACTCCCTCTCTAAAGCTCGAGTTCCCCCTCCCTCTTCTTCCCTCCCTCTTCCTTGTCCACCCCCTTCACTAGTGGAACAGGAATGCAACACAGCAGGAGAGAGTAAAAAGACAGAGAAAGAGAGAGAGACTTTAGAAAGGCAAGCAGGGGAGAGTCGGTAAAGGAGGGGCCCAGACTGGATGATAGCAAGTGAGAGAGAGAGAAGAGGGAGAGTATGGAGGAGAAAACACTCCAAGGAACGAGAGAGTGGAGTTTCAAAGTGGAAAACAGCAGGAGTATGCCCCACACTAAAGGGTGGAGGGATAGCAGAGGAGAGAGAAAGAAGGGAAATGCTGGTGTTCATTCACACACAGCAAGCCTGCTCATTTCACCCACTCTAACCATAACCACCACCCCAACACTGGATCCTTGTATTTTAGGGAGGAGGAACATGAAAGAGAGAGTGAGAGAAGGATGGGACATGAAAAAAAGAGAACTTATAGCTCCATGTATAGCACTGTTGTCACATTCCTCAGGCCCCAAACTCTCAGTAAAGTGACTTTAATTACAGAAATCTGCAGAGAAAGCCAGCAAGACAAACTCCAAGCTGACACGTTTGCTTTTACAAATCTGATATAATAAACAACAGCAGGAAATAGAGCAAATAAACCTAACCCAAGTGTGTCACCTCATTTAACTGTCTTAACTTCACACCTAGAGAGACAACACAGTAAAACTAGGCAAATGTTTTCCTGGGTCATTTACAGGTCCCACCGTCGAGGAGACCCTGCCAACCCATACTTTGTCAACTCTGGCTACATTTTTGCCCCTGCCACCAGTGCCAATGACAGCGAGATCTCCAGCGATGCCACAACAGATGATTCCATGTCAATGACAGACAGCAGTGTGTAAGTGTTTTTATTTATTTATTCATTTAAGCTGGAATCAAAAAGCCAATTGATCAGTTTCATTTACAACCCAGCTGGCTCTGGAGATGATGCAGCAACTTCAAAAAGCTCATTTCCATTCAGCTGACCGTGGCCAAAAGTATGATATTATATAATATAATATTTTCTAATTTCCACCAGTATCTGAACGTGCCTGGTCCAGATTTCAGTCATCAACTTTCCAGGGAAAGGTGTAGGGGTGCGAAGAAAAATATTTGGCCTTGTACTTCAACAGAATCAGCTTTTCTTGGGGCCAAGGGACTGCACTGTTGCGAAATAATGGTCTGTAATGTATTTCAATTATCCTCTGTGATTGACTCCAGGTAATTCTATTAATGTGTAGTTGTTGCTCTGGCCTCCAGGGAGATAACTCTGGGAAAGTCATTATGTCTGAAGACCTTTTGAAGTTTATTCTGATGTGTTACAGGCTCGAGAGAAGGGAGAAAAAAATGAGAACGTCTTGATGTGGGTGGGGGCGTTGCCTCATTTTCCTCAAAGTTGATATGTATCCATCCCACCCACCCTTCTGCCACAACAGACTTGTTTTTTTCATATTATCTAATCGCTTTTTCCCTTTGAAGAGCTGAAGGAGAGGGGGAGGGAAATGGCCATTTGGGCCTCAAGACAAACTCATTGAAAAATGTTGGCACCAAATGAAAGAAGGCTTACTCACATGGTGGGTCGGTTTCCTGCCACTGGCCTCTGTGGCGTGCTGAGATCATGTGTCTGCAAGGCTTTCACAGGGGTTACTCATTTCTAGACCTTGGGACAAGACATAAGGAACCCCCCTGGCCAGGCAGGGACACCCCCGAAAAAAATCACCTCTCAGCCCTGCACAGCTTCTCTCCTCCACCCTCCAGAGCCAATAGCAGGAGTGGTGAGGCTCGAAGTGCAAAGGAGTGAGAAAATAAAGTGCACGGAGTATAAAGGGCTTAACTGAATCGCTTTCAGCCTATTGTTAGGTGAGGGGAGCTTAGCGGGATAAGAGGGTGGCTGGCTGCTTTGAAAATGACTTGCACAACTGAATAGGAGATCCCCATAAAGTAAGGGCCCATGAAACCATGAAAGAGTCCACGGCTGTTTTCTCTTCCCCAACCTGGACAAAGCGCCCAGCCGTCACGTGGTTTGCTGGGGTGGGGACAGTTTGGATTGGTAAAAAACATAGTTAGCGAGGGGGAAGTTGGCAAGCTTTGTTTGGGATGTTTTGCTGCTAATTTGGGGGCTCTTGTTAGCTCACAAGTTCCTCTGGGCTGTTGAGTTTTACTTTTGAAGAGTTTCCTGTGTTTCTTCCTGTGCCTTGAGGGATGATGGCTTGTAGTCTCAAGGGTACAGTTTGTGAAGCATTGATTTTGGTAGTACGCCCCTCTTACAAGAAGCTTGCTGGAACGCAGGTGATATCGGCAGCCTGGCTTCACTGTACGATTGTACTTGACAATGTCACACTGAAAATTTTGTTCAGAAGAAAAAATAGACTAATTGTTGAACAGCACCATGTGTCAAAGTCATATCCTTTTAATAGTTCTCTACAAGGTCTTTGACACAGAGATCTTTCCCGTCCTTGTCCTGAGCTCTTGTCTCTCTCCAGTTCTCATTCGAGGGAACAATTTGATTAGTGTGTCCTTTTATAGTGGTTAAAAGACACACTGCAAATTTGAATCTCATTTCCCAGATAAAGAACAAGAAGAGAAGGATTTGGAAGGGGTGGGAGGGGGGATTTTTTTTTTCTCTTTTTGCTTATATCTTATTTATGGATTTACTTGGACGCTGGGGAATGCTGCAGCACCAACTTCAAACATTACCTTATCTTACAAACCAGCCTTTTGATGTTGCTGAGATCAGAGGCTCACAGCAGAGCGCTTGCCAAACGAAGATGGCAGCGGGTGCATATGTGCATGAGTGTGAGATTTCAAAGAGGCAGCAGAAAAAGTAGCGTTTGGGCTAGGTCAGGCACTTCTGAGCAGCCAAAACGGCCAAGATAATTGGCCCAGCTTAAGTGGCAACTGACTGGAAAAGCAGACAGAATGAAAAACGGAGAATGAGATTCCCAGAATAAATGCCTAATTGTCCCGAGACTTCTAGCATTTCTGGCTATGTCTTTATTTTCATATTAATATGTCAGAGTTACAAATCCAACAGCACTTGAGCAGCATTTGCTAGGCTGCTTTATTCTGTTGTACTTTCTGACTCTTAACCAGTTGCTCAGTTTAGCGATAATTCTTCTGCTTTTTAAATAACCACAGTCAGAGCTGACACAAGCCAATGTAATCTTATCAGTGGGGCTCTTCTTTTGAAGCCTACAGTGAGATGTTTAGCATATCCCTGCCATTGTCGTGGTGTGTTTTGTTATGTGTTTTTTATTTGCCTTGGCTTCAAGGGATCCCCGGCCTTTTGATTTAGCAGTACTGTGCCCAGTGGGTGATTTCTGGGTGGTGCTGTTCCGTGATGAACTGCCCCCAAAGGGCTCGTTCTCGACAAAGATTGGTTAATAGTGCTAATGCACCAGTGGTTGATGCGGAGGTAGTGTGACGTGCGTGACGAGTAGCAGCAAAACATCCAAAACAACACCCAATAGGTGGATGATTATAGTCAGTTACTTCTAAATAAGGTCATTTTGAGTGGTCTTTCATTGTCTTTTATTACCAAATGTGAATGCGTGCTGTTTCTTTTTGTGTTACAGAGATGGAATACCTCCTTATAAGCTGGGTACTAAGAAGCAGCTTCAGCGAGAGATGCACCGCAGCGTTAAGATCAATGGCCAGGTTACCCTACCCCACTTTCCTGTAAGTCCTACTTCCTTAAGTTTCACTTCCTGTCTTAGTGTTTCCTTTTTTGTAATCCGATAAACTCAAACTTTTACACAACTGACAGACAACTGGGTCCTGATTCCCTCAAGGAGTTGCACTTTATTTTATTTATTTATTATTTATTTTCAGAGCTCCTGTTGTGACAGAATACTATATTTCATTCCCTTGCTGGTTTCACATAAAAGTTGGGGTAAATGAAAGGCAGGGTTTGCATACCACTTAATTTCTTCTTCTTCTGCTGTTTCAAGTCCCCCTTCTTCCCGCACCTAGAGTCACTTCTCTGGGTCTGTTAATACAAACTCTTATCACGTCTCTGTCACTGGAGGTCACAAAGCATGATAATGTTACATGTTTTGTAACTGTAGCATTGGTAGAAGACAGTGCTACCAGTAACAATAAATTCAACACTAACATTGGTCTTTGAAATGGCTAACGAAACTACTACTTACATCCCAGCACGTAAACAGAATACACATCACTATTCAGTTCCAGTTTCGTGCACTCGCACACCAATATCTTGTCCCATCAGTATTTGGGTCAGATAGTGTATGCTCTTTGAATTCAAGGTTTTTTTTTTTTTTGACCTGCTGAAGTTGTTGTGAAATGGTTTACGGAACTGGGTCAAAACAGATTGACACAGGTTAGGCGGTAAAGAGGCAAGAAAATAAATATTAAATTCTTTTGTCTTCATATCCAAACACAGGTATATGTGTGTGTGTGTTTGTGTGTTTGTGCATCCATTTGACAGTAATGTCTGTTCCCTCCAGTTTTCTCTCTTCCTCTCTGTCTTTTTTCTCTCTCAGTCTCTCTCTCTTTTCCTTTCCCACTTGCACTGCTTTAATGTCTCCCTCCTGATTTGGAGATGGCTCTGTCTCCCATGATGCACCAGCCCCAGGCAGCGGGGGCCCCGTGCAGGGCTGGCGCTCCTTTGCCAGCAGCTCCGCTTGCCTTTCTTCTTCTTCCCTTCATCGTGTCTACAAAGAGATGAGAGGAACAACAAAAAAAAGAGTCAAAATCAAGAAAGCCAGTGTGCCAAATAACAAAAAAGTAAGAAAGGGAGAGAGAGAAGCCGGCGCATATAGTTAAAGAAAAAGGAGGATAATGTGACTAGAGTACCTCTGAGCTGCCCCGCATGCAGCCGGGAAATAAATTACTACTTCCCCTCAGATCTTCCCAGTATTTGACTCCTCTATCCTCTCCCTCCCTCTTTTCCCTCCTTCTCTGTCTTTCTCTCTCTCTGCCACCATTGCCACTTCACGAATGCACGTCTCAATCCTCTTCTTCTTTTTTCGTGCTGTTAATTTTGTCCCTTCTCCCTTTTTCTTCCCCTCTCCTCTCCTCACCCTCTCTTCTCTGTCGATATCTGGCTTTTATTCGGAGATTTAAAGCTGCATGTCCCTCCCACCCCTAGTGTGCGTTTGATGTTTGACAAGGGCCCTTTGAAGTGTGCTGACTTCAGAGGCTGCCTAGCTGATGGCTTGGTCGGGCTACAGAGGGTGCAGGCAGGGGGCCTCCCCTCCGAGCGAGACCAACTGCTACCCCGCCATTGCTACCCCCTTCTCTCCCCCTCGCCCAGCAGCCTGGCACTGCCAAGGGCACTGGGCATGAGAAGATCTGGGGAGGGATGGGCGGCGGAGAAGGTTCAGGTTAGCTCGAGGGCAAGGGCATGTGGATTAGGCCTTTTGGACTAGTAGCAGGATTTTTGGAACAAGACAGGATTAGGGCAAGGGCAGTGGATTAATGCACCATATTGCATCCATCAGAAACAGTGAGTAGCTACACTAGCACACGTACTAAAGTGTCTCCTCTCTGTGTTGTTTACCCTGCAGAGGACACACCGGCTGCCTAAGGAGATGACCCCCGTAGAACCCTCAGCCTTCGCTGCCCAACTCATCGCCCGGCTGGAGAAGCTGAAGCGAGAGCAGGAGACAATGAGCTCACTGGAGGAGAGGCTGCAGCAGATCCAGGAGGTATGAATGCTCTCAAAAATGTTCTAAGTAGTCTGACACTTCCACTTACTTTAAGTTAGTAATGGCTGCTATTTGGAAATTCTAACTTGTATCCAAGTTAGCTCAGGCAATGGTTATGTGCTGCACTACAAAAGCCTTTACTCCAGTTTGAGAATGTCGAAGAACAGGGTACAGACCAAGGGATTTAACGTCTGTCTTGGTTTAGCTGCTTCTTCCCTTTTCCACCATGTCCTCCCCCATTTCATCTGGAGGAACTTTCAAACTTATGTTTCTAGACACACTTGAAGTTCCTTCAAATAGTTAGCACTTAGTTACTCTCCAGTGGCACGTTTGCTGAATATGTGTAGTGCCAGTCTCTTTGTGCAGCACAGGCGCACTCTGCATTATAGATGAAGCGCACCCAAAGCCTGTTAGCGAAGATAACAGTGCGGCAAAAAGGAAACTCAAATCAAGTTATCCAGGCGTTTGCTCTCACTGACTTCAGAGAACGATAGATATAAGTTGGTGTAAGCTGAGACATGAATTTCTCTGCTGGCTGCATTTCCCACATGTGACTGTGTATGAATGTTTCGTCAATTGCTTTAAATTTTAAACATTTCTCTTTGCCTGTCCAGGAGGAGGAAAGGGAGGAGGGCAACGACCTTAACAGCAGCACCTCCCTCCAACACCCCCTGCTCCCATCTGCTAGTCAATGTGAGGAAGATCCCCAAGCTATCCTAGACGAGCACCTTTCACGTGTCCTCAAGACACCTGGCTGCCAGTCACCAGGAGTGGTTCGCCACTCTCCACGCTCACTCTCCCCAGACCGGACGGGTGCTATAGTGTCCTCTGGCCATGGGCCCTTCTTTGGTGCTTATCCTGGGGCTTCCAAGGTGCTGATGACAGGCAGGCAGTCTACAAAGCACATCCACCACCACTACATTCACCATCACCACGCTGGGCCAAAGACCAAGGAGCAAATCGAGGCCGAGGCGGCTCAGCGTGTGCAGTGCCTCTGCCCTCAAGGGGGCGCCAATTACTCCGACTTCACACCTGCGTGAGTGTAACTTCTAATCTGTCCCCTAAACTTTCACTGTGGTAAAGCTGCTCTTTCTCTAATCATAATTTGCTTTTTTCCTCCAGTCGCTGCAGCACTTTGTCCAAACGGCCAATGAAGGCCTCCGATGAGGGCGTGTCTTCACCACGCCTTCCCCTAGTTGCCACCGACCGCTCTCAGAATGTTTGGCAGTGGATCCTAGAGAGTGAGAGGCAGGGCAAGCACAAGCCACACAGGTAAGTGTCTGTGTGGAATTGCAACAGAATCATCTGTATAAAAGGATGTTGAGTTCTCAGCTCAAGATACTGATCCTCTTTTGTTTTAACAGCACTCAAGGCCTAAAGAAGTCCAACCCGCTCGACTCCAAGACCCTGCCTGGTCGGACTTCCTCCTCCTCTTGGGGTGGAGGCGGCATCGGCAATGGGTCTCACCTCCGTGGCCATCATCCAGGCCACCCTTTCATTCAGGACCCAGCCATGCCACCCCTACCCCCTCCCAACACCCTGGCACAGCTAGAAGAGGCCTGCCGCAGATTAGAAGAGGTTTCCAAGCCACCAAAACAAAGGTAGGAAAACTTTTAGAAAAAAAAAAACACTGTACATTTGATTTTCCACAACAGAAAACACTGTACATGAAGTCCAGTTGTTTCTCTTTGTATTGATATGAGTATAGATTAGTCAGTAATCTTTTGATTTTCACAGGCATTCAAATGCAGCCAGCAGCCTTCAGAGAGACAGGAGCCACCCAGCAGCTGCCTTCCCCACAGGGGGCAGCTCTCTAACCAGCCCTGGAGTCCAAGCAGACGAGTAAGGGTTCTTTTACTTATACTTTTACTAAATCCTTTGTTACTAAAGATCAGTCCTTATTTCCTTCTCAGTTACTTGTAGTTTTCCAAATTTCATTCCTCACTTATTTTTATCATTCCCTCACTTATGAGTTTTTACTCTCCCAGATTTTCTTTCTCTTCCCTTCTTAGAGCGATGTCGTGAGTCAGCATAGATTTGTCTTTGAACTCCTCTTGGCTCACTTTTTTTTTTTTTTTTTTTTTTATTTATTTTGGTTTTTTTTTTAAAT
>VUQI01010540.1:22303-36839 GCA_015106735.1 Paratilapia polleni
TTTTTTTTCTTTTTTTTTTTTTTTTTTTTTTTTTTAAATAATTTAGGATTAAATATGAAATTCTACATCCCTCCCCCATTGTCCAGTAGTCCCTGGTTCTTCAAAATAATCAGCCCCATTTGTGCATTTGTTGTTGAATGTGGTGGATTTTAAATTTTATGCTAAAGCCAACTGACAATGAGCAAGTTTTCAATTTTACAATTTTTATTTTGCCTTTTCAGGTCTAAGGAGCTGGTAGTCACCTACTTTTTCTGTGGCGAGGAAATTCCTTATCGCAGCATGATGAAGACCCACTGCCTCACCCTGGGTCACTTCAAGGAACAGCTTAGCAAGAAAGGCAACTACCGGTAAGCATGCACAACTGGCAAGAGGACATAGATCACACTAGCAGATATGTGTTTGGATGTGGCAGGGTGGCAGGGTTAGTCATGTGTGTATGGATGTATATTTGTTATTGTGCTTTTTTTTATGCTTGTCTGCTGAGTGGGAGTGTGAAATGCTGGAGCCTGATAGTTGAAAAGAAACTGGGCTGATCCACTGTATTGACAGAAAGAGGGGTGGGTACAGGAGGGGGGGGGATTCTGCAGCAATTTCTTTTCTCACATCTGGTACTGATTTCCATGCTTAGGCAGCCTTAATAAATATGGCTTTGAAGCCTGGGCCATTTTATTTTGTGCACAAAGACCATTGCAAGGCCTTCAAATTCCTCCTCCACACTATTGCATCAGGCATTAAAATCAAATGCTGCAAGTACTTTCTTCTTCTAATGACAGTAACGCAGCAGAACCTCCTGTGTGAAATGATGAGGGGAAATTCCTTCCCAAAGTGAGGACTTTTAAGGTAGGTTAAAATGTTATAGTCTGTCAGTTTAAAGAAATTCTAAATCAGGGAGCGCACAGTCCAGGAAGTCCAACATTACTTTATCAAAAGTTTGTTCCAGTGCCACTGAAAAAAAATGTAGCCTGCATGCCCATGACATCAACATCAGGTTTCAGCCACATCTGCTTGTTAGGCAAGAGAGAAGAAGAAGGCCTGCAAACAAGTCGTTGCACCCCTGCTATCCCATAACTCTTCAGCTAGCGAGTGAGAAGGGGGGAGGTGGGGATGAAGCGTCTGGCTTCAATGGCAGCAGAATGTGTGGAGTTGGTTAATTTGGACATGGCAGCAGTACAGCTGAGAACAGTACGCCGTGGCTCTGCCAGATGATATTAGTGCCAGATGTTGTGAAGAGAGAAAAATCCTGCCATATAAAACATGTTCCAATGGAAAGACTCCTTCTGTGTCTCTGTCTCACTCTCTGCAACAAAGTGATGACTTTGAACTATTTGTGAGTGAAAATGTAGTGTTTTCTTGTGAAAAAAAAAAATCCAGCCAATTAAAATTGAGAAGGGTCACACACTTATGGCTAGGAATGAAACAACGAATGAAACAACAAATTAAACCGAAAGGCTAAACCAACAGAGGGAAAGTTAGCAAAAATGACAGATAATTAAAGAAAGCCATATCTCTGCTGTCACACCATTGCACATTGTAGTAGAAAGTTTTGCAGCTGCGATAAAGCAGGCCCTCTCTTTTATTTGTGTGTAATTACAATCAACATGGAAAGTAAGGCTGCATGTGTACATTTTTGTACGCCCCTCTGTACGTGTGTTGTTTGAGTGACTCTAAGCAGAGCTCATAAAACACTGAGCCTTTTCCCCCTTTTTTCTTCTTTTTTATATTCTGAACACAGGCACACATGGGCAAAATGAGGCATTTTTCCATTACAAAGCTTATCATTAAATCCCCTCCTGCTGATCTTTTGCTGGGTTTAAAGTAGAGAGGAGAAATCATTAGGAGCTCCAGGAGACTGCACAGTCACTGGGACCAAGCTATACCCTGTGAGTTATCTCTGCTTGAGAGAAGAAGAAGAGTGGGCTAGCTAGGTGACCCCTTGACCTCCAGGAGTCTGTCTGAGCAGTCGCCACCCTCCCTCCCCCTTCTGGGGTAAAGCCCCTCAGACTCGGCACGCATCCAACCCATCACACCCACTCACCAAGCCAGGGAAGGCCTCCGCTCCTCTTCCCCCTGCTTTCTTCCCTTCCTGTTGCCTCTTTTTTCCTCTGTTCCCGGCTGGTGATCGGAAAGCTGCCCAAAGTGTGTGTGTGAGTGTGAGTGAGTGTGTGTGTGTGTGTGTCTGTCTGTCTGTAAAAGAGAAACATAGTTCATGTGTGTGTTTATGTGCAGACAGCAGAGTGCGGTCCGGCAGACTCTCGGGCACCTGAAATGTCAACCTGTGTGACATAAAGGCCCTTCATTTGACAGCCAGCCCAATTAGAAGCCATGGAGACACAGAGAGGGAGGGAAGGCACTGAAGGAGAGAGAGAAAGAGAGAGAGAGAGAGAGGAGGAGGGGGCCTTAAGACAGCCTCTAATTAACCCTTCAACTTTAATAAGACCTTGCAGGACAGAAAGGCATCTGTAGAATGGCTACCAGTCAAGATGAACAAGTGGATGAGCACACATAGATGAACACACACACAAAAACAGGCTGTTTCTAGCAGCTTGAATTATCACAGGGAGTGTGTAAACGGAGGGTTCAACTCTGTTTGCGCAGCAGTGTGATGTGGAGTCAGGCTCTACCTTTGAAGTGAGCAGGGATGGCATTGAAGGCTATGACTAAGTTGTTTTGAGCAGGATCCATTTCTGGCTCTCAGAGTGTGTGTGTCTGTGTTTGATTTGGACTAAAGGGAGTTGTGCGCGAGCGTGTATATGTAAGTAGTCGTGTAGGTGCCTCAAAGCGCTTTAAAACACGATGAAATACATCAGATGCACTCCTGCTGCCACTCTGTCAGGTTTCGTTTGAGTTCTCACCTACGCTCGACGTTTTCTAATCACAAACCTCTCTTTTTTGTTTTTCCTTCCTCAGGTACTACTTCAAGAAGGCGAGTGATGAGTTTGAGTGCGGTGCAGTGTTTGAGGAGGTGTGGGAGGATGCCACTGTGTTGCCCATGTATGAGGGCAAGGTCCTGGGCAAGGTGGAGAGGATGGACTAAAAAGGCCACTTTGTGCCAACCAACTAATGCCCTTCCCCCCGCCCAACCAAAAGCTAAAACACTTGAGCAAGAGACTGTGTAATTTACAAAAAAACACTCTGGACTTTTTTTTTTTTTGTTTCTTTGTTTGTTTCTATTTCTTAATATTAAGCTAAACAGAGTTAATATATCCAGCACAAGAGGAGTGATTGAAGGAAGACGAGCCAATGAAGTATGCCGAACCCAGAGGAGGTGCCGCCCCTCCCTGACTTTCTCAACCAATCAGCCTTAGAAACACAAGGGAATGACACACGAGACTTTGAAAGACCAATACAAGGGTGATGATGATGATCAGAGGCCAGTGGGGGGAGAGACCCCGCCTCTTCTTGAATATAACCACTGAAGATGTAGATGACCGTTGTCTTGTGATGTGTGACAGACTGATGGACTTGCAGGCGCTGAAGATGCAGCGCCATCAACCTGCTCTTAACATTACACTCCAACATCGTTACAAAAACGTCCATACATGTGCATATACATACATGCATATATGTATATATACATGTATTATATATATAGATGCTTTTTGTCATGAGTTGAAAGTTTTTATTAAGTATTTATTGAAAATGACCTTTCCCCGTTGTCCCCTTCCTAACTCTTCTTAAACCTGTGTCCCTCCCCCTCCCTATGTCCAGCCAATGGGTAAGCTGCTTTGAATGTTGGGAGAATACTGTGGTGATATAGTTTAGTGTTTTATGTTACGCAGAGGACGTGACGCTAGCCTAGCACTTCCCATAGCCTTGTAGCCACGTCTGACCCAAACTAACAACTTTAGCGGTGGTCTTGTCCGAGGCGTACTCCCTCCACTCTTCTAATGGTCGATCCCAGTCTTATATGCTGCTGATAGTTTATAATAAGTAAGTTTGTCACACTAGCATTTCCTCTCCCTCGTTCTCTTCGCCTCCCCCCCTTTCCTTTTCGCTTTGTCTCAGTCTGGCGACAGAGCTCAATCTTTTTTGTTGTGCCTTTGTTTGTAAACCAGGCATTGCACAGGGATAGGGGGGTAAAAACAGTTGTAGATTAGACACAGAGAGGAGACCTGGAGCACAAGTTGCACCACCTAATAATGGCAGTGTTTACAGCCCGCACACCAAAATAACTTGTGCTAACTAGAACCAGTTTGGGTCACTGAGAACGACTTCTTTGAGGAAGTCAGCTAGCATGTCAAAAAACACACACACAAAAAAAAAAAAGTGAACGTTGAAGAATTATGGCTCCAGCATCTTTTGAATGTTGTTACAATAACACCGTATATAGCAGAGCTCCTGTGTACATTGTAATTATGCATTCTGAAGTATGGATACCGACACGTGATGCACACATACACAAACAACACACACATACAAACACACAATCGCTGGTGTTTTATGAGTACAGCACCTGTGCCTACATGGATGCCATACCATGTGCTACCCTGTTTCAGGGTTTTAATATATATCCCTTGGTTTTCAGAAGGGTTTTATGTTGAAAAGATATTTTTATGCTTTTAATAATATCCTGTAATCATGGTTTTGTGTTTTGTTTTTACACCACGGCCATTTTTTGTTTTGGGTCATTCTATCTAAACTGTAAATTATACATTATATAAAGAGTTTCATTTAAAGATTTACATGGACCTATAATTATTGTAATTATTGAGAGATGTAGCCTTTATTAAAGTTTTATATTTTTCAAATGAAAGCTGATGTGCGTGGAACTTATTCTTTCATGACTCCTCAGAATAACTTCTTTACGCGCGATAATGAGTTATTTTTATAATACAGACATATTTTTCAGACAGTTATTTGGACACGACACAAGTTGACTTGAGTGTTTTGTCCACTTAAAGAAAATGACAGTGCTACAGTTGGTCTGGGACATGTGGTAATGCATAAACATGAGCTGTTCAGACACACAAACCTCGGACAGCGTGAGGAGAATCAGGTCGGGACATAGTTCAAGTTGCTTTTTGTCACATGTATCACACCACAGGAGAAAGTCTGCTTCTGATGCAGACTGCAATATTTCTAGTCAAGTATACTACTAGAAATTTTATTGTATTCTATTTATTTGTTTTGTTTTTTCCAGGTATGCTGCCTGGGTAAAACATGCAGTAGGCAGCACACATGATGCCCTAAGTTACCTTGCTCTGTTCTGACATGGTCTTCGTACTTGAAAGCTGGCAGGTGAAATAATGTTTAAGAGCCCTTCCAGTAGAGTCAGACATTTATGTTCTCACATACAGCTCCTCCTTTAATGTCTAGAAAATGGCTACATAAGTACATGTTAGGCATTGGGCTTCTTGAAGTCATGCTAATCTAGAAACTCAAAGTAACTCAGCACCTTTATTATTTAAATAGTCAATTATTTTATCCTTTCCACCCTGGAGATCCCTGTACAGGAACCAGGCAGTATCTGTTAAGAAAATGCAACCATTCCAAGGGTACTACTATAAATAAAATGGATGTAGCATTTGTTGTGCTTCATTTATGTTGCATCTAATTTGGATGAGTTGCAGGTAAGAATAATGAAAACTTATTAACATCAGTGTTTGGTTCAAAATTCTCCCATGCCCAGGATTTTGGCCTTACAGAGGTGAACCTGTGACTGACTAAATTTCTAGATATTTTTCAGGTGATGATTTCAAAAGATAGCCTCAGGTTTAAGGCATTAAAATCACCCTTCAGGGTGTTTGAGTCACCTTGTGATGGATTCTGGTCAGAGGCCTTTGTTACATGTCATACCTCTGCAGGTCAGGTCAGGTCAGGTCAAATATCAGGTCCTGGTTTTCCTTCCTTTCTTTGTTCTTCAAGTAGAAATAGAACAAATGTTACCTAAATAGCAACCAATACTGGATTTAAAAAAAAGAAATTACACCTCATGCCACGCTACAGTTAAATGATGTATAATGACAATGGCAGGATTCAATAAGTAGGCCAAGAGTGTGGAACCTGTTGTTAAATACTCGCAAAAATTAGTCTTGACAGTTACCTGCCTTCCCTATAACCTTCACGTCTTAGTAATGAAGAACATAAAATGTTGCTATAGTCATCACCATCAAAGAAGTACAGTAGTGTAGTGCTGTGATCACAAAACAGTGCAGACTAAAGGCAGAGAGGTGACTGAATTTGAACGAAATGTAAAATAAAATTAATAAGTTATTCTTGTAGTCTCTTCATGCACACATTACTTCCAGGCGTTTCAAAAACAACTGGAGTGAAAACCTGAAAGACACAACTTTGTACTGAAAATATAATTTAACTTTAAATTCATGAATGCCGGCTCTTAATTCACAGCGTAAACAGCAATCACTAAAAGCTTGTAACCTTTTGATGCGCTACAGCCCCTCAGTGGTTAAATGTGTGGGTCCCGTATTCAGCACTTAAATGGAAGACATTAAGCATGGAAATGAGGGCATGGGCTAATTGGTCCTATTAAAGAGCAATGAGGACCAGCGCTACTCTCTTACAGTCAACACAAATATTAATGAAGCACCCTGCATCCCCTATCAGAGGGCCTAGCCATGTTTGCCTCAATTAACTGGCGTTATTTCAGCAGTTGGGGAAAAAAATCATTTAATACCAGGAAATAATTCAGTGGTGGGAAGTGCGATGTTGTCTGCCATGTTCACACTCACTCACTTGTACAATTCAATTGAAACTGTTGACATAAGAAGAGACTTGCAATGGGCAGAAAGAAAGGTAGCCATGTAACAAAGATAACAACAGTCATTACTGACAAGCTTTCACTCCTCACAAAATGATCTTCTCATTTCTTTCTCCCCCTGCAGAAGAAAAACAGACAAGCCGCCAGTGCTCGTCACATCTGTGAGATACTGTACGTTTTTCCTCTTTCTTAAAGCCTATTTTTGCCTTTTAAAACATCATTTCTGCAGCTGAGCAGTTTGTATTTTTAACACCACAAAATAGCAGATTAATTTTCCAGCCTCATCAAAGGCACTGAGCTGTGAAACTCCACTTCAATACATAATCAATGCATTACATACTCGCCCAACCTTGAAATCAATTCCTCCATGCTTTAAACTTCACAATAAGGAGGGTTTAATCAGGCTGAACCAGCTAGTTTCTGTTGAACTGTCTGGAATGGGGCAGGTGTAACCCTCCACCCTTCTACCCCCACCCTCCCTGACTCTTCCCAACTCTATTTTTACAGCCTCTTGGGGCTCCGGCTTTGAAGGGAAACCTATCCAGGAAAATTGCTTGCATTTTTCCTCACCAAAGCGCTGATAGATGGACATTGACTGTCGCATTCCCTCTCTCGCCCATCAGGAGCTCGTGCTTCTCCTGCCCCCCCCTGCTATCTTCTCTCAGCCTTTCTATGACATTCCAGTCCTAATAGGCGCTTTGTTGAAGTGCAACGCAGGGTACATACAGGTTCTGAAGCGCCTGCTTTTACAGAAACGTGACTTTCTTTTGATGCTTTGGACATCTTAAACTTAAATTTTAATTTCATTGAAGCGTGCAATTCTTTCAGTATCTTTTCATCAGTGGGGAACATTTCTGAGTTGTAACTTTGATTTTCATTGGCAGCAAATGCTTCTCTTTCCTGCCACCCTGTACGCCCCATATGTCCCATACGCCACTACCTTCATTGCTGTCTTTTCTCCAAACACTGGCATTCATTTCTCCTTGCATTGTGGTAATTGGCATAGCACGGTTGGGGCTATTGTAAACATGCCTGTGTGAGACTGGTATAAAGAGGCACCAGTCACTCCCCAGGCTAAGCTAGTGTGTGAAGCAGGCAGGGGCTGCTGCCTATTGTACTGGTGAAGCCTTTGTAGATTTGCAGTGGGCCCCTTTTTAATCGCCTTCTCATACACCGCCTGCCGACTCGCTTTGCATATTTAATTGCCAGGTAAAATCATTTTGTCGACAATCCGTTTAATTATTTGATTGTACAGTAACCGTAAAGAGTGAGGGAAGGGAAGTGGAAGGGATAAAGGGGGATAGAGAGAAGGCGAGAGACAGAGTGAGAGAGGGAGCAGCAGGCAGCGGAGAAAGAAAAGGGGTCTGTTGCCAGAATAGACATCAAAGCTGTGCCTTGATGTTGATGTTGAATGGGCATTAATGGTTTCTGAAGGCAAGAGATTGCAGAGGAAAAAAAAAAGAAAAAGAGAGAAGAAAAAATAAACCCTCCTTTTTCTCTGACAATCCCGCCAGCCATCTCAGTAAATGCATAAACACTGAAACCCGGTGCCAGATAGAAGGGGTTGAACAGAGAGAAAGAAAGTGAGAGTGAGAGAAGCCAGTTGGCTTGTTCACTTTCACTTTCATTTCCTGTAATGACTGAAGGGCGTGTAATGAAGAAGAGATGGGTCAAATGGACTGATTGGAGGTGATTAGGAGGCTGTCAACACATTAAACCTTTAGGTTAAAAGACCAGAAGATTCAAATCAGTGTCTGCTCACTTATCAGAAGTCACAAGGACCTCAAAGAACAATACACTGGGTTGTGTTTCATCCTAACTAACATCCTCGCTTTTTTCCGTGTACTGATTTTGCAAATCCGTAAATCCAGGGACTCTTCTAAGGGAGCATTTTAACTGTTTGATCCAAATTTTAGAACTTCTATAGACTAATGTCTGAAGAGTGAAGCAAGTACACACTGCCTTACACCTGCATCCTGTCCAATCACAGGAAGAGAATGACTGAGACTGATTGCAAAAAGAAGTCTGTATAGAAATTTAAGAACAAATGACCATTCCTTCTACTTGATTTATTACCACAGTAAACATTTTCTATTGAGATGATTGCTAAGTTCAACTAATTAAAGTCTTCTACAATATAGCATGACATGTAAAGCTTGCTCCCATTTAGGGTAAACTGCAGATCATGCTTTAGGGTGTTACTACCTTGTGATTGACAAGTCACTCCCACAGGAACCTGTCAGTCAGATTTTAAGAATTATAAGGCCTATCATGAGACTTTTTACATTTAAAGTAAACTGTGTCATGAGTTTTTGGCTATTGTCTGTACTTTTGTTTTAAAACTTTGACCCCTTCCAAGTGTGTTTCCAGTTCAGGAGAGTTGGAACATTTCAGTAGACTGAAAATGTCTTCTTCGGTGTTGAATTATACACACATACATTATAAGACATTCTAAGAAGTCAACTCTTACTAATTTAATTTTTTTTGCTTGTTTTTCTCTAGGCAAAATCCCTATCTCAGTTAATACCCCAGCTTATGTAAAATTAGATATAGGTTTATATATATATATATTTCTGCATTTAGTTTATTTAGTTTATTTTTTTTATTTATTTTTTTCTTTTTCTTTTTTTTAGATTTTATTCTCTTTTTCCCCTGTGGCCTTTTTGTTCCCCTCAAGTTTATTGTATTCATATGTAGGTAACCAATGCCTTCATCTGTAAAAAGCAGGACCCTAAACAGATCTGGCAGGCATGTCTGTTAATGAAGCTAACTAGCTGAAGCTTGGCATGGGGCTGCATAAAAAAAGTATTAGAAAGTGGATATGTTCTAGTTGCTACCACTTACCTATAATATAATATAACGTAGACTCAGCACAACATTAGCATTCATTTAGGGCTGTGGGTTTGATCAGACAGGGGTTCTAAACAGGGGACGGCTGTCATTCTGAGAACTTATTGTTTCACTGGGGTAGCCCAAGTGAAAGTCATGGAATATTTTAGAATGAATGGGGCCCTATGCAGGTAGTGCCCCCAAATGTAACCTTCATAGGGTTAAAACAATTCTGGGATTTTTAGATTAGATTATTAATGAATAATTTGATCATTTACATAATTGCAGTAAACCCATTCTTTAAGTATTTGACAACACACCACAAGCCACCTTAAAGTCACCATTTTGAATTAAAAAATCAGCAGCCACCTGATTGCGATCACCACTGACCACCATAACTACTTAGAATATACGCTCATTGGACACTTTAGAGACAGAGACACCTTGCTAGTATCGGGTTGGACCTCATTTTGCCTTCAGAACTGCCTTAATTCATCATGGCATAAATTCAACAAGGTGTTGAAAACATTCCTAAGGGATTTTGGTCCATATTGACATGATAGCATCGCGCAGTTGCTGCAGATTTGTCAGCTGAAAATGTTCTCTTTTTGATTGAGATCTGGTGACTGTGGAGGCCATTTGAGTATAAACCAGTTTGAGATGATGTGAACTTTGTAACATGGTGCGTTATCCTGCTTGAAGCAGCCATGAGAAGATGGGTACACTGTGGTCATAAAGGAATGAACATGGTCTATACCAACTCCTAAGGGAAATATCTGGCTAAGTGTTTGACTCTGCTACCTAACTAGTCTCTCATATTGTTTCTCTGTTGTTTGGTGCTAGAGAGAAAGTCGGTATACCTAAAAGTGAAGTTGAGGAGAAGGGTGAGAGGAAACCAAAGGTATAGAGTGTAAAGCTGGAACATTTAGCTAAAGATGCTTAAAACAAACAAAGGATTGTGGAGGAACCTGCAGGTGAATTCTGTGAGTTTGTCACGGTACAAAAATAATTTCTGTTAATATTAAAAGATCACTGTTTCCTTTTTTTAAACATGGTAACAGATCCATTCCAAACTATTAATTTGTGTCCTCTTCAAAAGCTGTTCTGTGCCCTGCTTATAACATAATGCTTATAAAACATTTAGGGTCATTTATATTAAATCAGGTAAATGCTTCAGTGCTTTAGTACTGAGAAAGTGAGTAAATTGAGAAAGTATGGAAGAAACTGCTAGGTGTGCAGCAGCAGTAACAATTGTAAAATCAGATTTCCAAAATCAATCTTGCTTTTCCCATTTTTTTTAACTGATCAAAATAAACAGATGCAATTTTGAGATTTTTTTTTTTTAACTGGCAATATTTACACCCTGGAAATGACATGAAACCATGAAACCCAGAAGATTTTAGTGTCAAGTCAATGGAGAAAAGAAATATGAGAACACTTCCTCTGCAGGACTTCACAATACAACATTTGCATTCCTGAAACACACCCCAAACAGTGGATGCTGTCCTCACTCCTGTCACCAAACACCTGAATTTTGTTTCGTGTTTCATGATGTGTGCGGTGGGACTTGGCTTTTGCGTGTGAACGGTCCAAGCTAGGAGCTTTAACTGCAGCTTACCTCTGAAATTCATCCAAAACCACCTTGATCCTCTTTCGGCTGGCACTGTCGGAGATTTCTCTCTCCGTCTCTCTTCCAGTCTGGCTGTCTGGCTGTCTCTCTCACCCACTCTCCTCTTTTCTCTTGTGTTGTTAGGTTTACTTATCTTCCCAGCTTCCCTGAACTATCTTGTTTCTCTGTCATTCCATTGTGAGGTTGATGTGTATGTGGGTGATGAGGGTGTACATATCTGTTATCTGGAGGGAATATCTAGATTCAACATAACCTTGACTAGCAAGTATGCCTATTGAGCAAGTACATGGCTTTACTATATTTACTGACTTAACAAGAAAAAATCTGGGTATCTAGGATGATGTGAGCCAGATATGAGGTTAAAAGAAAGAAAAAGAAAGAAAAGGGCTTTGTCTTCACTGTTAACATCCCATCTTAACTGTACAGATATGCTTCATTGGTACAACCAGCTCCACCTTCTCTGAATAACTGATCTTTGCTGACAAGACAATGAACTTTGGACAACTTTGGGAGAATGAGGTCAGGATATTTTACACAGTTGTCTTACTCACAAGTAGCACACAGCAGGAAGTGGTCAACTTCAGATACAGTACTGGGAATATTCTATGTGGTTTAGGGAGGATGCTGCAAGGATAGAGCGTGCAGGAGGCAGAGCACATGATGCCCATTTGATAGCACTAGAGTATTAGCTGCACTACTCACACATTGCAGCAATTCGACATCCCACGGGCAGGAAAAAGACCAGCTAAAATCTCCCACGCACCTCTGTCAGGTAAGTCCAAGTTCAGGCTGCATAAGTCAAATCAGCTTATCAAAGGAATTTGCTGTTCAGAAAGCACTCACATTATGATCTAACAAAATGAAAATGCTGATTCACAACTTCCAGAAAACAGAAAGGTATGAGCAGCTTGGACAAAAGCTACTTATCAGCTTTTTTGGAACTTTCAACCTCATTGGATATTCTTCATCCACTGTCGGAAATGTCTCATTTGTCACCACATGATATAAGTATGGAACTTTCTGTCCTTGTAAGACAAATTTGATATAACAGTTTTTTTCCTCAGAATTTGGAAGTCTGGAATCAACCTTAAATGCATTTACAAATTCCTTCAGACATTTTGGATGGCATTAATTATCTCACAAATAGGTGTTCTGTGCCTGCAGTAATCACAAACTCAGAGAAGCGTATAGCAGCTTTCTGGCCCTCTCGGCTCTGATTTAAGAGCATTCTTTTTGGACGGCATTCGTTCATTTATTTTGGGCTCATCCATCCGTCTCTTTCCCTTTCTCTCTACCTGTGCCAACTCTGTGTCAGCAGTGGATAGGCATTGTCTATTTTGTCTAACTATCCCCCGTTGGGTCTCAACCACCCCCAAGGGAAGCCTGTGTTCTTTGGGCAAGATACAGCTTTGGGCCAAAACCACTGTCAACAAGGGGAACAATTTGGCTGGCAAGGGCCATATTTACAGATTGGTGAACCACAGCTCCATTTAGCAGTGTTCTTTCGTCAGTAAACACCACAGGACGGTATCTTTCTTAGATCTTAAAAGCAGAGACAGATAGAATTATGCCATGTGGCCCAAAGTTGGTCTATGCTGACCACTGCTTGGACCGCCATTGTTTAGAAGTTCAGAATGGCCAAATGATCCGATAACACAAGTTTGTCATGGCACGTAACTTTGTTCACATTCCTCAGTGACCAAGGAATGCAGTCCCTCGAAGGGCTTCGCCTGTGGCCTCAGTTTGGAGGGTATGTGGTGTATTTTGAATCTATCAGACTTGTACAATCCTGAATATTGGGAGGGACTTTTCTAAAAATACCACGATTAAGGTTTTATGGTTTTTCACATGAATGTTCGAATCAAACTCCCTCGGGGACATTGTACATATAAGAAGTATGTTAATGTGTCAATATATGGCAACCCTAAGTCTTGTTATCACGTTGGCCTACATTACACAGTGGGCAGATTGGTATGCAAACAGAGAACTGGTTTGGAGTTTGGGGTCAGAAAAGGCTTTGAAGCTAAACATACTCATGTCATAAAGTTATATTTGTGACAGATGAGACCAATAAACCAGCACTAGTCTATAGCCCATGAAGTCCGGTCATGAATTGGTGGTATAGATAAGAAGGAAAACTGAGCTCCTTCACTGATAAAGGCTGCTTCTGTGTTCTAGTTGCCTTTTTGGTTAGACGTTGCCATGTAATCACTTTTAGAAAAATCACTTTGCTGTAAGTATAGCAGAAGCAAATCTGGAAAGCTGACTCAGATGTCTAACACAATTCTCATTGACATGTCAAGAAGCCATTAAACTGAAGCAACAATAAGTCTGTGGTCACTCTGACAAGACTTGTTACATTGTTGCTGTTGTGGTTGTTGTTTTCTTAGTTTTGCTGACAATTTACAATATCATTCACTCTCTCTCTCTCCCTCTCTCTTGCTCTCTCGCTGTATAAAGAATAGACTGTATATAAAAGATGGACGTAGCCCACTGGTTTGATGACTGGTATTTTGAAGCCTTGAATTTAGCATCTTGGCTGTTGCCATCTTGCTCATAAGACTTTTTTCTGTCAATTAGGTTTGAAAAAATTTGGGGTGGCCTTGCATTCAAGAACTAGACAAATACACAATGACAATTATAATGGACAAAGCACCAGTGTAAATAAAGATTTAGCATGTTTTACTGAACCACAGAAGAAATAAATGTATCACAAGTAAACACAAGTTCATAGTACAGTGGTGTGAAAAAGTGTTTGCCCCCTTATAAAGCCATTTCTAAAGCTTTGGGACTCCAGTGAACCACGGTGAGAGCCATTATCCACAAATGGAGAAAACTTGGAACAGTGGTGAACCTTCCCAGGAGTGGCCGGCCGACCAAAATTACCCCAAGAGCGCAGCGACGACTCATCCAAGAGGTCACAAAAGAACCCACAACAACATCCAAAGAACTGCAGGCCTCAGTTAAGGTCAGTGTTCATGACTCCACCATAAGAAAGAGACTGGGCAAAAATGGCATCCATGGCAGAGTTCCAAGACGAAAACCACTGCTGAGCAAAAAGAACATAAAGGCTCGTCTCAGTTTTGCCAGGAAACATCTTGATGATCCCCAAGACTTTTCCTCAAGACTTGTCACTTTTGGGAAAATACCCATTACATCTGGCGTAAAAGTAACACAGCATTTCAGAAAAGGAACATCATACCAACAGTAAAATATGGTGGTGGTAGTGTGATGGTCTGGGGCTGTTTTGCTGGTTCAGGACCTGGAAGACATGTTGTGATAAATGGAACCATGAATTCTGCTCTCTACCAGAAAATGTCGGATCTTCAGTTTGTTCCCTGAAGCTCAAGAGCACTTGG
>VUQI01010552.1:0-21477 GCA_015106735.1 Paratilapia polleni
TTGTTCAGTAGCAAGAGGTGATGCTTTATATCGTTAACAGTAACTGTATAAACTTCAAAGTATTACTACCTGTATTGAAGGGGAGCCCAGAATTTTAGCATTTCTGTTCACTTGAAGTAGCAAAGATGTAAACTCTGCATCATTATATTCAAATCTGCTTCCATAGACAATGGAGCAGATAATATTAGAGACTGCACAGTTGATTGGTTGTCCTGTGACAAGAGAAATTTAAAAAAGTGAAATATAGATACATTCAGTTAATTTACTATTAACTAAATTCAGTTGTAACAAATGTGATTTTTTTTTAAACCTTTAAAATTTCTTAAATACTTCAATGGAGGTGTTGACATTCCTCAATTATTTTGTCCTCACATGCTCCCTTGCCCATTCCAAAGTCTCTTAGAGTAGTGCAAAGCGCCTCATTTCTTTCCATGAATCAGCACGGGAAAATAAAACCCCTGAGAAGAAGTGTTTACAAAGTAGTTTAACTTGCACATAAAGTAAATGAGATAGATGTGAAAAGTTATGAGAAAGATTTGGTGATATTCTTTCCTTACCGTGTCCTTAAAATTTTAAATTCATCCAAAATTTGCATTGGATTTCTGTCTCCAAATACTTCATTGTAATTAACAAGTGCCTCCTTCACTGTCTTGTATCCTGTGAGTACCACCACTTTTTTGGTCCCAGATAAATGGTGAATACTGATCCATATTTCTTGGATAACTAAGAAGAGCAGAATATGTTCATGTTTTTAGACACATCAGAGGAGCCAAAGGTGAAAGAGCTGCCTGGAGAAATTAACCACAAAAAGACCCTAAAAGAAAACAAGTCCAAAAACTACCTCACCTCCAGCAATGTGTTGTGGGGTCTTTTCAGGTCCAGCTGCAGCAGGTTCCCAAGCATAGGAAGTGGTCTGGGTCCTGGGGGCTCCTTCCCTTTTTTTGGGGGTACTGAAAGTGGAAGAGGAAATTAAATAATTGAGCAGGATAACTGTGAGAATCCCCAACAAGAAGGCAGAACTGAAGGACTGGAGAAAACCATCTAATAACTCCATGGCTTTAAAACAAAATATCTACCAGGTGTTTTTTGTATTAAGAGAGTCAAGTAGTGTCAAGTAAGTGTGCAAGAGAGTGACATCATCTGTGGCTAGCACACTAGTCTGTGACTTGTGGACTGGAGAGTTAATTGCTTAATGATGGGCAGGTGGGTTGAGAGTAGGGAGCGAGCGAGAGAGAGAGAGAGAGACAGAGACAGACCAACCCTGAAACAAACCAAACACAACACACTTTCATCTTTAAATGTGCTTTTGACTTATAATTATTTCAAATCTTGGGTTTTAATTGAACTGAACTCAATTGAATTCTTTATTGTAACTGTACACAGAACAATGAGATTCAAAGGCAAATTCTCCTCAAATACAAACACAGTAAAAATAAGAAAAAACTCCCTATAAACGGGGTGCAATAGTGCAAATTGTTCATGATATGGGTTTAGTGCAAGTTTGTAGTGTGGTAGTTATAATTGTGAGTCTAAACAATTTTACCGGGGTGACTTGATGGACTGATTAAGTGCTGGTATAGCACTTGGGATGAGACTGTCTCTGAGCCTTGAAGTCCGAGCATGGAAGGCTCTGTAGCGTTTGCTGGATGGAAGTATTTCAAATAGGCTGTAGCATTTGTGTGTGGGATCCATACAGATACTGTCACTTTCCTGAGGCAGGAAATAGAAATAAAAGAAACTGTGTTGAAACAAGGAAGTTGCACATCAACAGTAAAAACTTGGTGGTATTGTAAACCCGAAGTCTCACGTCTCTAAAATAAATACATACAATTGCTACTTGGCAATTCATTTCCTGCTTGAGACCACATTACATGCATTCCCTATACATAAGCTATGGTTATGTTTTATGTTATACAGTGAGGTCCAAAAGTCACCCATTGACACAGAGCTTAATTCCTTTAAGCACTTTCTACCAATCACACACGCACTCACACTGCGGGGACCGTTTGGAGTTCTGTGCCCAGTGACACTCTGACATACAGATTCGAGGAACTGGGGAATCAAAGCACCGACCTTCCAATTAGTAGACTCTACCTCCTGAGCCATAGCCTCCCCAAAATTAGCCTATTTGCAGTTAAGAGAAAGCATATGCAGAGAAGGTAAAAATACATAACAAATAAATACTAGACAAGACAATTCTTTTTTTTTAAAAGAAGGTTGTGCTTCAGCCATAAAAACTTTGATAGTGTCAAACCAAGAATCCAATAAATGTATTTCTGATAAATATAAATGGTTCATCATCATAAACTATCAACATTTTGCTTGTTTAGTGGCTCACGTTACTGTAGAAATATGTTCACGTGTTTCAGCATGGAGCCCTGATCAGGGCTCTGATGAGCTTGGTATTAAGTGCTTTAAGAGCATTGTTACTTTCCCTGAACTGGATTTGGGGATGAGGGGAGCAGTAGTAAAAAGTCCAGGTGAAAAAGAAAAAGAAAAAAAAAAGACTTTATCGAAAGACTTAAAGAGGTGACTTGACTTGCTATGTCAAGAAAGATGCTGCTAAAAAAAGAAAGATTAACAAATTGTCCAAAGACAAGGACTTCTCTGCTAGCAGGAGGTGACAACTACTCATTATTAGCTCAACACAATTAAAGCACAACACACCACTAAGGCTGGCACACTACTACACACTTCGCCACAAGAAGACACTTTCAACATGGTTAGAGCTGGCCAACTGAAGCTGAAATTATGGTTCAGCAGGAGTAGAACATGTCACTGTCTGTACTTTTCATGCTGTATATATTTTTTTAATCTTATCTCCCACTCCTGGTGAACTCCACTGTTGTTCCCTACCCTATTCCAGCCCACTTGTCAACCAATCAAAGGAAATAAAACAGAAGATCAAGGCCCCGCCAGCCACACCACAACACAGGGAAGTGGTCTGGGTCCTGGAGGCTCCTTTCCATTTTTTTGGGTACTAAAACTTGAAGAGGAGATTAAATAAACTTTGCACAAAAAGTAAGGAAATTTGTGTTTGGTTGATTATTTCTTTGTTGTAACAATGCTTCTTGGCAATAAATCTCATACCCTTGGAAAGCCTGTTTATTTCCCTTTAAATGGTGCCACATTTGTAAAGAAAATGCATTTGTGGGTTGAGCAGCAGAATTGAGTATGTGGGTTGTGCCCATGAAGAATTTGCCAAATCTTCTCTACCAATGCCAAACAGCTTATTCTGCTATTGACTCTTGTTTGGTGTCATTTATTGGATTGGATGATTGAAGTCTGAAGAAACAGGACATACTGGCAATTCAACAATTTATTCATTTAATAGAGCCTGTTTATTAAATGAATAACCATACACAGCCACAACAGCCTGGTACCTCATGCTAGTCGCCAGCTTGAAGTTGCCCTATGGCACAGGCCCTACCCAGATCAGTCAAACATGGCATGCTTGGAGCAGACACCAACTGACCGCTGTAGCAGGGCCCATGCTCACAGGTGCTGCTAATCAGGCACCTCATTGTCAGCACCTGGGGTACCAGAAGCTCAAAAGAAGAAGCATTGTAACAACAAAGAAATAATCGACCAAACACAAATTTCCTTACTTTTTGTGCTAAGTTTAAATGAGCAGGAGAACTGTGAGACCTCCCAACAAGAAGGCAGGACTGAAGGTCTGGAAAAAACCATCTAGTGCAACAGCAATGATTTACTATGGACTGTTACAATATTTTATCCCATTGTCTGGGCTTTGTCTCATTCCTCTTCTGTCTCTCAGTGGAAATAACTTATGGAAGATACTGAGTTAAAGCCATGGAGATATTACATGTTTTTCTCCAGTACCTTTTTATTTTCTGTTGTTTTTTTTTGTGGTTCTGACAGTCCTTCTGCTGATCTATTTCATTTCCTCTAACAGTTTTTGTGCCCAAAAGCATGGAAACGAGCCCCCAGGATCCACACCACTTCCCCTGATTGGGAACCTGTTGCAGCTGGATCTGAAAACAATATACGCCACATTACTGGAGGTGCGGAAGACCAAATTTCTTTTTAAGCAGTTTATTGGAGCAGACAGCTCTTTCACCTTTTCTGATGATTCTGATGTATTTTAAGTAATAATATATGAACATATTTTGTTGTTTTTAGCTATCCAAGAAATATGGAACAGTTTTCACCATCAATCTGGGGACCAAAAAAGTAGTGGTAATAATAGGATACAAGACAGTAAAGGAGGCACTTGTTAATTATGCTGAAGTGTTTGGACACAGGGATCTGGTACGAACTTTGGATGAAGTCACTCAGGGACATGGTAAGTAATTATAAAGCAAACCCAACGCTGTGGTTGGATATTTGTAAATATGCATATCCTTTATCTACGTTACTGAGGTCTGTTTGCTTCAGGGGGGCTGTGGCGTTTGAATGATACTCACTTCATACTAAAGAGCCCAGAGTGTGCCAAGAAAACATCATTACACCACCAACAGCAACGTGAATTGCTGATACAGTGCAGGATTGATCTTTTCACGTTGTTTACACCACATTCTGACCCATCCGAATGTTGCAGCTCATCAGACCACGCAATGTTTTTCCAATCTTCTGTTGTCCAATTTTGGTGACCCTGTGTGAACTGTAGCCTCAGTTTCCTGTTCTTAGCTGACAGGAGTGGCACCCAGTGTGGTCTTCTGCTGCTGTAGACCATCTGCTTCAAGGTTTGATATGTTGTGTGTTCAGAGATGCTCTTTTGCATACCTTGGTTGTCACGAGTGGTTATTGGAGTTACTGTTGCCTTCCTATCAGCTCAAAGCAATCTGTCCATTCTCCTCTGATCTCTGGCATCAACAAGAAATTTTTGCCCAGAGAACTGCCACTCACTGGATGTTTTTGTTTTTCAGACCATCCTCAGTAAACCATAGAGAGTTATGTGGGAAAATCCCAGTAGATCAGCAGTTTGTGAAATATTCAGACCAGCCTGTGTGGCACCAACAACCATGCCACATTTAAAGTCACTTAAATCACCTTTCTTCCCCATTCTTCCCTGTTTGAACTTCAGCAGCTTGTCTTGACCATCAGTGGCATTGGGTTGCTGCAATGTGATTGGCAGATAAGATATGATTAGATAGATTTGGTGTTCTTAATGTTTTACTCTTTCTGTGTGGAGTTTGCATGTTCTCCGCATGTCTGCGTGGGTTCTCTCCGGGTACTCCGGCTTTCTCCCACAGTCCAAAGACATGCATGGGTTTAGATTAATTGGTGATTCTAAATTGGCTGTAGATGTGAATGGTTGTCTGTCTCTCTGTGTTAGCCCTGCGACAGACTGGCGACCTGTCCAGGGTGTATCCTGCCTCTCACCCTATGGCAGCAACCCTGAATTGGATAAGCGGAAGAAGATGGATGGACGAATGGAGTATATTTCATTTGGGTAAATCTAACCAACAAGGGATTAAAACCCAAACATACTTTTCTCCATTGAATTATATTCAGAGAGAGAAAACTAACCTATGTGATCAATCACACACACACACACAAAGCCTCTCTAAAGAAAGAGAGGAAGACTGGAAGATATTGCTAAGCCCTCAAGGGCTAGAAATACCTCAAGCTTTATTTGTGAAAATTCAAATTATTTCTCGATAGTAGAACTCAGACATGCACTTTTTTTTTTAATCCTTAATACGATAGCTATTTTGGTTTAAAGGTTCACTTTTTGTTATTTACTTTGCCTCTGCATCGTGTGCTTCTCTCTTCACCGTGCCCTTTGTACTTTTGTCTGTGTCACAAGTGATGTAAAGTGTAACAGCAATGATTAACTATGGGACCTTCCCACTGCTGAAATCATCATCTGGGGCTGTGTCTCATTCCCCGTCTTGTTGCACTAAAGCCCCTGATCCCTGTATCTCTCAGTAGAAATAACTTACACTGTTTAAAGTCATGGGGATATTAGATATTTTTCTCCAGTACATTCATTCTGTTACTTTGTTTGGTGCTCTGACAGTCCTTCTGATGTTCTATTTCATCTCCTCTTCCATTTGTAATGCCCAAAACCACAGGAAGGATCCCCCAGGACCCACACCACTTCCTCTGATTGGGAACCTGCTGCAGCTGGACCTGAAGAGAATGCCTGCCAAATTACTAGAGGTGAGGAAATCACTGGACCGGTTTTCTTTTGGATCAAGGAGCTCTTTCACCTTGTCTTATTTCTTTGATGTGTTTTAAGCAAAAAATGTGTATTTAAATATACATATCAAAATATTACATATATAATTTTAATATGAAAAAAAATGTGGTTTTTAGTTATCCAAAAAATATGGATCTGTTTTCACCATCTATCTGGGACCCAAAAAAGTGGTGGTCCTGGCAGGATATAAGGCGGTGAAGGAGGCACTTGTCAACAATGCTGAAGTGTTTGGACACAGGGATCCCATACAAATTGTGGATGAACTCATTCAAGGACATGGTGAGTTATTAAAAATGTTGTGGTTGATAATTAGCAAATATGTAAAGTGTTCTTCTCTGTTATTAAAATTTGTTTACTTCAAACCAGGTATTACATGGGCTAATGATGAATCATGGAAAGAGATCAGGCGGTTTGTCATGATGAGACTGAAGGATCTTGGAATGGGAAAGAAAGAGTCTGAGGACAAAATCACTGAGGAGTGTCTCTACCTGATTGAAGTTTTTAAACAGTTAAAAGGTAAAGTGTTGCTGACTGATTAAAATTGAAGCAATTTGGATAGAAATTGTCTCACTTTTTGTCATTTGCTTTGTTGCAGGAGAAGCTTTTGATGTTGCCCCATCTTTAAGAAATGCAACAGCTAATATTATCTGCACCATGATCTATGGCAGCAGATTTGATTATAATGATCCAGTGTTTACAGCTCTGGTACATCGTTCGTGCAGAAACAATGAACTTTTGAAAACCCTATCAGTTCAGGTATCATTTAAAGTTTAAAGATTCTCTTTGTAATTTTCCTTCAAAATATAAAGAATCTTTTTATATTTTTCCTCTTCAAATGTTAACTGACTTTCCATACCAAGGGGCAGCATTTTACCAGTGGATGTATTGATCATAGATGCATGCTGTTGTTTTAACTTTTGACACTTTTGAAACTTTTGTTTTCCTGGTTCTCTATTGATTAGGGTTAGCTAATTTTGAAAGGTTTTAAGCTATTTTTAAACACAAGAATTTTAAATAAGGGCCTTTAAAATTTCTTCTACACATATTATTTTTTAACTAATAATCAATTATATTAAAAAAGCAATTAATGAACAGATAAAGATCCTGTAAAAATAAATGCTGCTAAATACTAATACACATGCATTTGTTTTTTGACAGCTTTATAACCTGTTCCCGTGGATCGACAAATGGTTTTCTTGCCCAAAAGAATATAAAAAATCATTTGCTGCAAATAGGGAACAACAGCTGAAACTACTGAGTCATTTGAAAGAGACTCTCAATCCAAAGATGTGCAGAGGCCTTGTGGATGCCTTTCTGGTGCACCAAGAAAATCTGGAGGTGGGAAACGCATGTTTTAATCAGAGCTCTTATCGTGTTTTACAGAATAATGTGAATTTGTGTACATGTTCTGCCCACCTAGTGTTCTGCCCAGCTGGTGACAGAAAGTCTGATTAAAAACATAATGTGAGACAATGTCATATCTTAAAGTTTGAACTGATGAATAACTGCTGATCTTCATTTGTAGAAATCTGGGATTACTGCCAGTCATTTCCACAATCAAAACCTTTTGATGATCGTTATCAATTTGGTTGTTGCTGGCACTGAAACAACAACAAGTTCACTCAAATGGGCACTTCTTCTTATGGCAAAGTATCCTAATATACAGGGTAAGGATCTGTAGATAGGTTTTGGCCTGCCTGACTTACACATTGCCAACATTGTATCTATTTAGTAACTAAATAAATACAAACACTGAAATAAAAATGATTTCATCCTTGGCCCTCTTTTATCTTCCAGACCAGGTCCAGGAGGAGCTGAGCAGGGTCATAGGAGATCGTCAGGTTCAAGTTAAAGACAGGACGAACCTGCCTTTCACAATTGCTGTCATCCATGAGACACAGAGACTAGCTGCCATTGGCCCCCTGGCACTTCCTCATAGAACTACCCAAGACATCACCTTCAAGAGTCACTTTATTAGGAAGGTCAGACCTAACAGATGTATATTATTTTATACTATCCAAAAAAAATTAAGGCCTCCATTACACAGGCCTATAGACTAGTCAGTGACCCCCTGGCAACCTGCAGTCTTTAGGGGAAAATGTGTATGGTTGTCGAGTAGTTGCTCGAGGTTGCTGGCTGTCACAGGGTGAAATTGGTTGCAAAGAGGGCACGACACCAAAAATCTCTTTGTGATTGCTTTGATGGCCAGCAGATTGCCTCAGTAGCCCATAGCTTGCATGGAAGCTGTAGTTAAAATTGAAAAAATGCAACGCAAACCAGAAACAGAAATCCCTACTGCTGCAACCAACACATGTGAAGGTGAATGTTCTCCATTTCTGGTTTGAATTACACTTTTCACAGTTTCACTACCGCTTCACAAGTAGTTTGCAAGTGTCTGCAGAGAAATTGGTGTCTTCCATGCAAACTACTGGAGACTGTGGCAACCTGCTAGCATCAAAAACAAATCTCAAGGTTTTTGGTGCAGCACTGTATACCTCCTAGTGATCAATTTCACTATAGCAGCTGCCAGCAACCTTTTGCAACCAATCGTGGAATACACAGTTTTCCCTAGTGAGCGGTGGTTACCAGGGTTAACGCTAGGCCTGTGTGAATGGGGCTTTAGCAATCGATTTCACAGCGACAACCAGCGATACTTGAATGAAAAAAAATGAAAAAAAGTTTGGTTTGTGTATTCAACAGGGGACAACTGTGTATCCTTTGCTGATGTCTGTTCTTCAAGATGCGAGTGAATGGGCAAAGCCATACACTTTTTACCCTGAACACTTCCTGGACAAAGATGGAAAGTTTGTCAAGCGCAACGCCTTCATGGCTTTTTCTGCAGGTTTGTAACCTACTTCTTGTCAAGATTTAGTCTACTCTCAGATAAAATCTAGCATGTTGGGTTTTTTTGTTTTTGTTTCTTCCCACTTCAGGACGCAGGATTTGTCCCGGAGAGAGTCTGGCCAGGATGGAACTCTTCATCTTCTTCACCACCCTTCTGCAGCACTTCCGATTCACTTTTCCACCTGGAGTTTCACAGGATGAATTGGGTATGACTCAGTGTGATAGCTGTGTTCTCAACCCTTTAGATGTTAAACTGTGTGCTGTCCCATGTATGTGAGCAAAAGGGCACTGATTCACTTCAGTTAGATGCAATGAAACAGCACTGATGTCTTTGAAAGATTTATGTTAGATTGTCACTTAAAAGTGTTTGTGTCCAAATCAATTTTCTTTTTATTCATGTACTTTCTACATGTGCAAAGCATTTTTAAAACCCTTACATGTTCAGTGATGTCAAGAAGACACATGCAAATGTAATTTATACTGTGCTAATCAGAATTATTAAACACAACCATCAACACACCAATTATACTCTATAGAGGTAATTGAGGGCAAAAGTGTAGCTTGTTAGTTATTGTGTTGGAGCCTATCAACTGAAACCACAGTACACTTCCTGTCCACTCCAATATTTGAAAGTTGTCATCAGCTCATCATATAATGAGGTAATTATTACCTTTAACCACTCCAGTTAAATCTGTCTCCAGGCGAAGTTGATTTGTTATTATGTAAATACTTTTAATTTTCAAATGCATTTTACTCTTGTTATGCCACTTATTAAAAAGCCAACAAAAGTGTGTTTCTTCTCTAAAAGCTAAATTTTAACCATATAGTCCAACTGCTTTGATTACATGACCTTAGACAGTATGACATGACCTTTTGTGCAAACTCATTATTTATTTGGTGGTTATTAAACAACAGGATTTATACTGATCATTGTCAGCACACAGAAACAATTGGCAGTTGAACTCCTCAGCCACTCTTAATGTCCAGGACTTAACATGTTAATGTTTCAGCGGCTGGGAAAGAGCACACATTATATGTTAGTGGTGTGAGACCTGTTCTTATCAAGAAACTTTTTCTGAGAACTAAGTAGGAAGTGTTTTGATGAGAATGTGGTCACAACAGCAGCAGAGCTCTGGAGGTGTGACCCACAAATGACCAGAATAAACATCAGGTGTGATGAACACACTGTTGTCACTTCGAACTTATTTTAAACTGTCTGAGAATCACACACGCACAAATCACCCTTTTTGGAAATCTTAAAGCAACATGTACACTAAAATCTAAATCTAAAATGGTTTGTTACAATGACCATTAAACATTTGTCCTTAGACAGATTATGTTGTAACAGATAATGTTGTCTAATGTGGGAGAAAGTTTAAAGACTCTGATCAATTCAAACATCAAATTTATTTGACACTGCCATTTCAGTCATGTTTGGGAGGTTTTCCATGCCATTGGTTCACTGAAGAACTCAAATAATACTGTCAGAGAGAAATCTTTATTTCACAGTGTTGATCTGAGTGATGAACCTAACCCTCTACACCTCAATAGAATTCTATTAGAATGATCCAGAAACACCTAAATTTAGGCAAACATGGTTATTTCTTCCCGATATTGTCGCAATTACTTATTGTCAGCAGATTAGACGTGTGACCCTCCCATCTCCGGACAGCTGACATGGAGCTGGCTAAAATAACAACAACAGCTGGTTATAAGCTAACATTATGCCAGCTAATGTTAGGATGTCCTAAATATCACACTTTCCCTCTGATAAACAGTTTGATTATATTCTCATATTGTATGAGAATTTATTCGCTAAGTGTCCGAGTCCAACAATGTTAGATCCACTTCAAAGAAAGTTTTACTAACACCGGCTAACAGCGGCAAAACAGCAGTGCTTACCAACAGAAAAGTTCAGGATATCCTCAACAACTCCCCTCAGTATCGCTGTCATCGGTCAGAAGTGACCTTCACTGACTCATCGACCCGTATCAGACTCCTTTCACAAAGTTTTACAGCCTCCTCCAGAGTAAATAGAAGTGGACGCTTCTCACTCAGCATATTGACAGCTGAGGTGTGGACTGACAGCCTACACTCACTACAGATAAATGTCGGCTTTTGAGGTGACTCGGGGGTAAAAACGTAAAATACCGCAAAATATTTAACTGACACATATCAGTTTTTTATTCCTGTTTCATTGCTAAGTGTTGATAATATTCAAATATGTTAAAATATGGTGTGTACAAAAACGTAACGTACACAATTAGTAGAAACACGCCGGGGGTACAGTGTAAATTTTATGTTTTTGATCTCTGTTGGCTGACAAAGGTGTTTGTCCTACAGTGGCCACCGTAGCAAGGATTACCCACTTGAATTGGGAGGCGTAAGAAAACAGCTCAGTTGACTGCAGTCTGCAATCTACTGAAATCTAGTGGTGACATTTTACGCACTGTAACTTTAAAGCCTCAGTTTGCCTTAGTTCCTTGTTGTGTTGTACTGTTTGAACTGACTGACTATATAACATCAGAGAACTGACTGACTGTTAACTGTTGTCCTCTCTTTCACACATTCCTGTTATCTTCCCTCACGTGTCTCCTAGTTTGGATTTATAGACTTTGTTTTTGTTTGCTTTTGGACTATCTGCTTCGCCTTAATAAAGATTCATTTTTTGTTTATTAATTCTGTGCCATGAGTCTGCATTTGGGTCTAGAAATCATCCTAAACATGACAGAACGACATGACCAGACAATGAACCCAGCAGACATTGCCATCCTTATAGATGAGGAGCTGAAGGAGGAGTTCTTAAGATTTCTACAAGGATTCATGACCCCAAGGACATTAATGCTTTGTCAGTGGGACTCTCTGCCATGAGGGCAATTATCTGTAATTATCCTCAGCCCCAACAATCTTGGACATTTTTCATTCAATAACCCACATGGAGACACAGACTGAAACCTGAGCGTCCTCATTCCTTTGACTCTACACACTCCTCCCTATCCCTCAGTACCTCACTGCTGCAGCCAGCCTATTCTTTGCCGTTGCTACAGCAGCCCCGCTCCCAAGCCTTGTTGTGGCAAGCCTCACCTTTGCGGCTGCCCTGCTCGACAGCTGCCCCTCCTCTACCTGAAGCTCCCGTGATGAGAATGGGTTAGCTAAGCTTTTTGCTGGCCACCTATTCACTAGTCGCAGAACCAGCCAGCTCCTTGCTGCCACAGCCTGTTTCCCACACAAAGAAGTGTGGTTCTCTGTGGCTGAATCGGGGTCAAAGGCCAGTGACCTCCATCACCTTGGACAAGCTGGCATCTGACCTGCTGGACATGGCTCTGGGACTCATGGACTCTCTGCTGCCCAGCCCTCCAGCTTTGATGGCATCGGAGGTCACCCCACCTGGCGCATTGGAGGTCATGCCAAGCCTAGCCTCTTCACTGGCGTGGCTATAGGCAGAGAAAGAGGAGCGTGCAGCTTTTGTTCCGCCTACCCCCTCTTCCAGGAGGAAGCGGGGCTCCCGTTGCCTCCGCTCCTCACCCCAGCCAGAGCCTGCCTCCTGCCCTGCGTCTGCCGACACCGGGCACCAGCCTGAGCCAGTTTCTCTGCCCACTGTTTTGCTTTGCCAGGGGCCTCTGCGTGTTTGCCCTGTCAGTTATCACCACTCAACTCTACAAAGGAACCAGCACTTGGTACAATACATCACAAGTAGTACACAGGATCCAAACAGTAATGTGACAGTTCAAAAAATATCACCAAATACAAACTGTGTATTTTGTACCACAATGTGTCTGCAAGCTGAAGGTACAGAGACTGTGTATCCTAGGGAGGACAAAAAACAAAACAAAAACAAAAATGTTAATGTGTGATAAGATTATCTTCAAAGGTAAGGACTGCTCTGTGATGTTTGATGAACTCAAAATTTTAAAGGTACAATGTGTAAAATGTCACTGCTAGATGTCAGTAGATTGCAGATTGCAGTTAACTGAATTCTGTTTTCTTACCCCTCCCAATTCAAGTGCATAATCCTAGCTACAGTGGCTGCTGTAGTACAAACACGGTTTTATCTGTAGTGAGTGTAGGCTGTCAGTCCACTGTTTACCTCAGCTGTCAATATGCTGGTTGAGAAGCGTCCACATCTAATTTTACTCTGGAGGAGGCCGTAAAACTTTGTGAAAGGAGTCCGATATGGGTCCATGAGTCAGTGAAGGTCACTTCTGACCGATGACAGCGATACTGAGGGGAGTTGTTGAGGATATCCTGAACTTTTCTGTTGGTAAGCACTGCTGTTTTTGCCACTGTTAGCTGGTGTTAATAAAACTTTCTTCGAAGTGGATCTAATATTGTTAGACTCGGACACTTAGCAAATAAACTCTCAATGTGAGAATATAATCAAACTGTTCATCAGAGGGAAAGTGTGATATTTTTTATTTATTTATTTTTTTTTAGGACACTCAAACCTAACATTAGCTGTATAATGTTAGCTTACAACCAGCTGTTGTTTAGGCTCGTTGTCAGCTGTCCAGAGACAGGAGGGGTCGCATGTCTTATCTGTTGACAATAAGTAATTGCGACAATATCGGGAATAAATAAGCATGTTTATGCACGTTTTCGTGTGTTAGAGCCGCAACACAAAAAGTTAGCAGTTTGTCCATTGATTGGATATTGAAGGCTTGAAATCTGGTTTAGAAAGAGTGTTTCTTACTTGTTAAGATAAGGTGGCAGAGTGAGGAGGGAGTACTGAGCCAGCAGGAGTGTGTCCAATGGAGTACAGGTGGAGAGCGGGCAGGCAGCTTGTGAGCAGACAGAGTTGTTACTTGATCTGTGATACTGGAGAGAAACAGAGACACAGGAGCCATCCACAGAAAACAGGTGAGTGGGATTCCAAATGGGTAAGTTCCAGATGAGACTTTCTAAGGTTTTCACTGCGGGGCAGACAGAAACAACAGGTAAGCCACGAAACTTTCCAAAACTGGATCTAAGCAAAGATGGCCTGACTGTCACCATGATGATGGAGAATTGGCGGGGAATTGTGGCACCACCTGCCCCTGAAATACTTGCTGCCTGATGAGTTCATTGTGAACTGGTATGGGGAGGATGACCCGCAATGAGAAGCTCTGCCCGATGGCGGAGAGGTCACCCAGGGCCAGCCCAGCAACTCCACCTGAGAGTGATCAAAGAGAATACAGGAAAAAAGGGAGAGGCACAAAAGGAAAAACAAGCAAAACAAAACCAGTCCTACCGAATCATAACAAACATAAGTATGATCCTTCATATCTGAAGATCTGAGTCTGAAGGTGCAGGCACGAATTAAAATTTAGGACCTATGCACAGACAGTATAAAAGATGGATGTAGCTACCTTGATGTCACCTCTTGGTTCCTGAAGTGCCGTTTTGAAGCTTTGAGGTGAGTAGGTGAGTGTTTCCGCCAGTACCATCTTGGTTGCAAAAAGAGGATGTGATGAGGAAGGGCAGGTCTGACTGTGAAACCGCATGCTCAATGGCTAATGACTTGTGACTGACAAGCCATTAGCCAATGAGCGTGTGGAAAATACCACGGGTAATCCTCCGTTTTGAAACATGATATGACAAAGAGTTACAAAACATTCTTAATTTTTTGTATTCAATATGACCCAAAAAAGGTGACTGATACCAAAACACAACAGGAAAGTCTTCACAGAAGTTAAGTCAGAAAACTGTTTTGTCATAGGACCAGAAGTGTTTTTGCAGCCACAGCTATCGCCATCTGGTGCCCTTCAGATAGAATGCAGGTTTTAAGCACTTCTGCATTGGCTTCATTTTTCCAACCCAAAAAACAAATGCTGATAAACCAGTCTGTGCATTTGTTACTTCTAGACTGGACCATTGTATTTCCTTGTTATCAGGATATCTCAGTAGTTCTCTGACAAACCTCCAGTTGATCCAAAATGTTGCAGGTAGAGCACCAACGGCAATTACAAGGAGAGATTATATTTCTCCCATATTAGGTCCTATTTATTAGCTCCTTGTTAAAGCCAGAATTAAAATAACTTTTCTTACCAAGCCCTATCACATCTTAAAGACCTCATAGTGGCGTATTGTCCCAGCAGAGCACCCCTCTCAGAGCGTAGGCTTATTTGTGGTTCCAAGAGTTTCCAAAAGTACAATGGGAAGTAGAGCCTTCAGCTATCAGGTTCCTCTCTTGTGAAACCAGCTCCTATTAAGACCTGCAGTTTACAATATTAATCACCTAGAGAGTGACTTACCATTGTTGTGAAATGGCATCATATAAATAAAACAGAATTAAAAATGTGTTTTCTAGAAAATTAGAAAACAAGGCAGAAATTTTAGGGGTATTTGTCAAATTGTTGAGGTAAATTATTTTAGGTCTTTCTTGCATTTACCTTCATCTGGATGCAGTTTTCTATCATAAGAATCATCCTTTTTCATCTGCAACATGCATTTTCTTTGATTTCTGTATAATTTCACCAGAACTTGCCAATTAAGTTTGTTGAAACAATTGTAGCATAAGTAACTACTGTTTATCATTCACCATATAGAAAATATTTTCAGTGGTGGATTGTCATTTTTGTCATTTCGTCAGTGTTTCCTCTCTTACCTTCTGTCCTGCACAATCCCAGTGAGTGGGTGAGACCACAAGGCTTTTATCCTGCACACGTCCTGGACAAAGAGAAAAAGTTTGTCAAGCAAGATGCCTTCATTCCATTTTCTGCAGGTTTGTGAGCTCAATGTTGAGGTTACTTCTGCTGACAGGAGAGACAGAGTTTTTTCCTTTAATTCTTTCTTGCAGGTCGCAGGATTTGTCTTGGAGAGAGTCTGGCCAGGATGGAGCTCTTCCTCTTCTTCACCACCCTCCTGCAGCATTTTTGTTTCACCCCTTCACCTTGAGTTTCAGAGGATGAATTAGATCTGACTCCATGTGTAGGCATTGCTCTCAGCCCTTCGCCTCACAAACTGTGTGCTGTTTCTCAAATTTGAGGAAGAGGCATTCTTTAAAAAGCTGTCCTACTGCACAAAGCACTAATCTCAGTTATATATACACAAGTCCTTTTACTTAAGACAATAAATTAAATTCAATTTTATTACTGAAGCCGAATCTCATACATTTAAGGAACCCTTATCTCTGAGCAACTGACTGTCTTTGGGGTGTAAAACAGGCTGGGAGTAGCTATTTTGTAAGTTGTGGATAGACTGAATATCTTCATCTATATATGTACAGTTGTGGTGTAAAATGAAGACTGAATAGTTGGTCAATGTTTTCACAAAATATCTTCAAAATGCTGCACCAGCATGTGTTTCTCACTTGTTCATGAAGATGTTAACATTTTTAATTTTTTTCCTTTAGTTTCTACCCATCATTGCATTGCTAGACTAACACGATTCTAGAAAGTATTCCCTCTAGATGTTAGGAGACTAGAGACTAGATATTAAAACTACTCATTGATTTCCACGAAGAAGGTCTTCACCGGCAGGTATTTGGGCCATTTCCCAGCAAGGGACCTAATTCCTGTGTGAGAAGGTCTGTGAAGTCTCAGAGCTGACACCCAGGGCCCTTAGTGGTTCCTTAGAAGAATCACTGTCTTTGCTCCAAATTTCATTGATTGTTCTTTTTCTTTCCTTTGTGTAAAACGCCATGTTGTTCTTTGGTGAGAGGTCCAAATGTTCCTGGTGAATATCTTATCTAGTTTAGTATCACACAAATTAATCCTCAACTAACTAATAACAATATGAGAGGAAGGAAGTGCTGTGCTTTGAAAGCAAATCGAGCCAGATTTGCTTAAACTCATTCAAGGAACTAACAAGACAAGATGTTCTATTTTTTGAATTTATATCATAGTGTACCTGTCCATGGTTAAACTTTAGCACAGTTATTCACAACTGTCACATCAACATGTCATGTCACAGCAACTTTAATAACTGCTTACATTTATTTAGACTCATTCTCCCCGATAGATCTTTCTGAACTAACTTCAATAATTTCTTCCTCTATATCATCATTATGTCTATTAGACCCCATTCCTTAAAGACTGTTCAAAGAAGTCTGACCATTAATTAATACCACAATTTTAAATATAGATTTATCCCTATTAACAGGATATGTACCACAGGCTTTGAAGCTGGCTATAATTAAACCACTACTTAAAAAGCCTTTACTTTATCCAGCTGTCTTAGGTAATTATAGACCAATCTTCAAGTTTCCTCTTGTTTCTAAAATTCTTGAAAGAGTAGTTGTCAAACAGCTAACTTATCATTTCCAGAGGAGTGGTCTATTTGAAGAGTTTCAATCAGGACTCACAGAATTCATCACAGTATAGAAACAGCACTGGTGAAGGTTACGAATGATCTTTTTATGGCTTCTGACAGTGGACTCATCTCTGTGCTTGTCCTGTTAGACCTCAGTGCAGCACTTGATACCATTGACCACAATATTTTACTGCAGAGACAAGAATACACTTTTGATGCCCTGCATTGGTTTGAATTGTACTTATCTGATAGATTCCAATGTGTTCATGTAAATGGAGAGTCTTCTTCACACACAAAAGTTAGTCACAGAGTTCCACAGGATTCTGTGCTGGGACCAATTCTATTTACATTATACATGCTTCCCTTAGACCCTGAACCATCCCGTAGTTATGCTGCTATAAGCTCAGGTTGCTAGGGCCATGATGCACTGAGGATTCATTTTTCACTCAGTTCTTTTCTCTCTCCTTGTTTTCATGCCCCACTATTGCATTTAATCATTGGTAATTACTAAACTCTGCCTCTCTCTCCCATAGTGTGTCTTTTGCCCTGTCTCCACCTCCAACCAAATGGCTGTCCCTCCCTGAGCCTGGTTGCCAGAGGTTTCTTCTTGTTAAAAGGGAGTTTTTCCTTCCCACTGTTGCCAAGTGTTTGCTCACAGGGGGTCGTCTGACTGCTGGGGTTTTCTCTCTAATATTGTAGGGTTTGTAGCCTACAATATAAAGTGCCTTGAGACGACAGTTGTTGTGAATTGGCGCTCTATAATTAAAACTGAAACTGAAATTGAATTGAAACTAAATTGAGTAATATCTACATTTAAAAATGAAGGTCGTGCACGAACGTACGTGTGAATAACGTGTTCGGTTTTCTCCGGCAAATTCCGAAGAAATAAAGAAATATGGATTTTCTCAGACCTCTGTTTTAGTAACTCTGGGTCAATATAAAATATGATTCTGTTTACTTTATAAACAAAGATTGCTTAATTAATTATCAACATTTTATTTTTGCTTTTTACCATTAGGTTTATTATCAGTGGATTACTTTGAAGAAATCTTACTTCTGTTTACTGAGGCATAAATGGTTACACAACAGAACATGCCTGAGAATTCAATCATTTCTTTAAGGCTTCTTCCTTATTTACGTAATCTAGTGATCGTTACCAGTATGCCCAATGACACACAACAAAGGAAAATGTTATTAGTTAATTTGGCAAATTAAATTTTTCAAAAACTAAATGAGGCTTGAGTAATCCGTCTCACTGTATCCATGGCAACATTATACTTCCTGTTTCTTGTAGGTGACACACGTGTTTGAATCCAAAATCATTTCATATTCAACCTCAGATGTATTAAATTAAATCAAGCAGTGGATCGTTTTTTTACTTTACAATTTTGGATTCTAAGAAGAATACGAAAAACATGATACACACAATACAAGTGACGATAACATGACCGACTGCACATGCCTTGTGGGATTAATATCAGTGTTAGCTAAGTAATGTTTTTACTATGCTGTGCTAACTTTCTTGTCACTTTCTTGGTAAGAGTTGCACTTTTTTTTTTTTTTTTTTGCACTTTCTGTTACAAATATGCCTTTAGGTTCCATCTTGTAATCTGCTGTCATTCCTTATTCTAAAAATAATACTGTAATGCCAGAGCCAATAAATCTTTTTGACTTTTCTTGCTGCAGGCTCAATCATACAGGTAAGGAAATCCCAGAAAGTAGATTCTGTTCATCTGGACGTAGCGTTTTCAGTGGGAGAAACGTTTCGTCACTCATTCAAGTGACTTCTTGAGTCTCCGCTGACTGACTGACTAACAATGGGCCATGAGTTCAGTTTCATGATCGTTAATATGCAAATTAATATGCAAATTGTCACAACCATTGATCAGTGGCCATGTGTACCATTCACAGAGAGTTGGGGAATGACTACGCCAAAAATTGGTCCACCAAGGATCGCGTTCCCCTGTACAAACCGAGTAATATACTATACGCAGTGAAGTGCCAAGAGGATTGCCATGAATTATACATCGGGGAAACTAAACAACCACTGGCTAAGTGGATGGCACAACACAGAAGAGTTACCTCGTCAGGCCAAGACTCACAGTCAGTGGCCACTCTTTCAGTGATAATGATGTGCATATCCTGGACAGAGAGGAACGTTGGTTTGAGCGGGGAGGCCATTCACGTGAAAAGGGAATGACCATCTCTGAGGAGGCCTTAGAGTACATCTTTCACCATCTTACAATGCCGTGACTGCAGCCATTCCCCAACTCTCTGTGAATCATACTCATGGCCATTGATCAATAGTCGTGACAATTTGCATATTAACGATCATGAAACTGAGCTCATGGGTCATTGTTAGTCAGTGTTGCTAGTTTTGGTTGTTATGCAGCTGTACCGTTTATAAGGTTGTGGAAAAGTCAGCTGAGACAGAAGAAGTCACTTGAATGAGTGACGAAACGTTTCTCCCACTGAAACACTACGTCCAGATGAACAGAATCTACTTTCTGGGAATTTGCAGAGACATTAGCAAACTTTATGATTTTATTTCTTTATTTATTGAGTTAAGGCAAATATGCTTAAATCCAAAGTTACACTGAAAAACACCACCTTGTAAGAATTGTGTTGTTTAGATTTTAACTATAGACAAATTAGGAAATTGTATTTAACAGTTTTATAATATTGATATCTTTTGCTTTGCAGCTCTTCTGCATTTTGAGTTTGAATGTTCAAATTCTGTTTATTATTAAATGTTCCATATTGATTCTTAGTTTGCTTTCCATTTGTTATCCTAGAGCTTTAGTTGTATTACTTGCGCAGGTTGAGTTTTGTTATTTATAGTAATCTTGCATTCTGAGTTCAGTTTTAGTTTCGCTACCTGGTTTCCGTTCATGGTTATAGTTTGTTAGTATTGTAATCTTTCTTTCAGTTTATCCTGCCTCCCCCATGTTCCTCGTGTCTTAAGTCTCTGTCACCATGTTCGATGTTCCCATGTTTAGTTACTTACTGTTTTATGTTGGTAGTTATTTGTATCTAGCTCTAGACCTCATGTGTCTATTTAAAGCCTCAGTTTGCCTTATTTCTTTGTTGAGTCATACTGTGTTATCTGGTTCTCTTTCCCTGTGTGAGTGCTAAGTGGATTCATGTTTTTAATGCCTTTTGGTAGTGATGGTGTGATGAAGCCCTGTGAATGTGTTGAATCTTTCCGGTCAATTGCTTTGCCAAAAGGCAGATTACACAAAGTCCCTTTAAACAGCTCATTTGGGAGTACTGACATCTGCTGGTCTTTCGATGTACAGCAGCCCTGCTGTGATATTACATGTGGGCTACATACCAATGGATCTGTAAACATAACGATGCAACTATCATGTCAGAATACCCATATGAGGTCCTGTATGTATGTATGTATGTGTGTGTGTGTGTGTGTGTGTATATATATATATATGTATATATATATATTAATAGATAAATAGATACCTCTAACTAACCATCCTCCATGAGATTGATTTGAGAAGATGTATGTTATATTTTACGTTATTGGGAGATATCGTGTCAAAATGCTCCCAAACTGCTGATGTTGCCTTTTTGGTAGCTCCATAATGTGCTTGCAATCTCCTCCTTGTGAGGATCCTCAGAATCACCTCAGATCCAGATCACGCAAAACACCTCCTGTATTTTTGCGTCTTTTCAACAACTCGAATCACATAACGAGGCAGTCACGTGATTTCAGAGAAACGCGGCCTCGTTCCTCTTTGGTCACGTGATATTCTGAAGGACGATACGGGGCTCTACTCGGTCTTCATTTGGACACGCCCCCTTTGCTCGACACAGGCCTCTGCGTTTCAGTATCAGACATAACATCACTACCTTTTGGATTCCCTGGCTTGCCAGGAGTTTATGTTTATTGTTTGATGCCTTTGGGTTTACTTGCTTCACCTCAATAAAGGTTAGATTTTTGTTTAAGAAGCCTGCCTAAAAAGTTTGCATTTGGGTCTGCAATCTGCACATCTATGACAGTGTGTGCGTCATAAAGGAGGTGTTAATTCCACCAGTGACCATCACCAAATTCATTATAATCCAGGCATGTCAGCACTCGATTTCATGTGCTGATTCAGGTGCATTGCATTCAGTCTGTTTCTAGATCAAGTGGAGAGGTGGGAACCAGATCAGAGCAGGTTCCACAGTGGGTGAGGAAGTGGAACAAGTAGATAGCTTTTTGTCTCGGCTTGCCATCG
>VUQI01010562.1:4760-18676 GCA_015106735.1 Paratilapia polleni
ACTGCAAATATGTTTTTTTGGGGGGGGGGGGGACTGAAATCTAAAAATAAATAATTAAATTTAATTAAATAAATAAAAAATAAAAAATAACAACAATAATAAATACATATAATTTAGAAAGCTGAAGAAAAATACACATTAATATATGATTAATATAAGTTGCAGCATTTAAAGGGTTTCTTTTTGCATTTTTTTGTACTTGTGTGTTATGCACTACAGTCAGTGTGGGGAAGGGTTTGCGCTATCTTTTAACAAGTAAAGTATGTTCACATATGACTGAATCTGTTCATGCATGCAGCGCAAATAGAGTTTTGATTTAACTGTTAACTCTGTTTTAATTACAAAGAGGTAAGTGTAATAGCTGTTGACACATTAGAGTGGTAAGCTAAGCCATTTGATTCTTCACTGAAAATGAGCAGGGCTGGTGAAAGGCCAAAACCTGAGCAGGACAATGAGACTGAGGAACAATCAAAATGATCTATGCCTCAAGGGCCTACGGCTGCCACCTATGACTCATTCACTCACAGCAATTAACTAACTGAGAGCACAGAACACTGCAACATGTTAACACTGAAAGCAGTTCAAATGAACAGTTAATAACCTGAAAGCTTTGCTTCTCTTTTGTCAGAGCACAGCCACTTTTGCACAACTCACAAGGTGATAAAAATGTATTACTCAAGTATAAACACCATAACACTGCCATAAAAGAAAGAAAGAAAGTAAAAACTTTATGCTACTGCTGTGGTAATTAACAATTGCTTCTTTCCAGTATAGTTCTAGCTATATACTGTACTTGATCAGAATGTATACAGTCAAAGCACACTTTGCAGGAAGTCTTCCAACCATGTAAAGTGTTACTCCATCACACTTGAAGGTAGTGTAAAACACAAACATTCAAACTGACAAGGACAAGATGTGACTGTACCAAGGGGCGATGGGGGAATGCTTTGCACTTTCCGACTGCATTTCCTGAAAGTCATTTGGTTATATACAAAAATGTAGATTTTCAGCTTTAAGCAGAGATCTTTTATGACATATCTAAATTATAATCAGTTACTATGAAGATGCAGAAAAAAAATCTGTTGTATGTTTTTTTCCTCAGTCAATATTACACATGAAACAAGCCCAAAGCAAGTAGTAATCAGCAACAGCCAGTTAAACCTTCTGCAACTTTGCAACCACTATGAACAGATGTAGCTGAGAGATCGCCCACTAAGCTGTGAAACAATGAAATTCTCCTCACACTTCTGAAAAACCTGCACCCACCAACAATAATCTGTCTCACACCTTTCAGTCTTTTTTTGGCTTTTTTTTTTTTTTTCCGGACAAACAGCCCTGCAGGCATGTACGCAACTCTATTGCTGCACTGCTGTCAGTGGGAACCAACAGTGCAGGTGAGAATGTGGTGATTACTTAATTTTATGATCACAGTTTAACTGTAAATCATAGCAATGGCAATAATATCCAAGCTGCTCAGAAAGATGAAAAAACTCAGGACAGATGTGAGAAAGAGTTGACCATTTGTATTTTTTTGATAATTATTTGTAGATGACTTGATATGTAATATATTCATATAATTTTTCCCTATGGCTTTGTTAACTAATGTCAATTTTCCCTAAAACAAATGTAAATAAATAAATAAATAAATAAATAAATAATGATATTAAAAAAAGATAAAGATTTTGTGAACATAAGGATAGCTGTGGGCTAATCATTAAAGGAGAGAGCTGTTTTGAACCATTTTTTCAAGTTGATATTGACCTAGCAGTATCTTGACAGGATTAGTTAGCCTCTGTTTTTTTCCCCAGCTTCTTTGATGAGAGTTTCAGAGGTGAAGAGATTCATCATGGTGTTGACCATGATGAATATACTGGCAAATCACTGCAGGCCAGTTTTGAAATGTCATTCTGAGTTGAATCTCTGGCATGCCTCATGTCTCTGTGATGTTTGATATGGGTTATGTGAAAATGTCAAAAAGGAGAGACAAAGTCATGCCATTTTAATATGTTCAATCATGGGTTTAGTCATTTGTCTTTAAGAAATTCTGAACACTGATGTCCTTTGAAAAATTAGGGAAAATGTGAATGAGCAAAGATCTACTGAGTAAGATTGTTTGTGACTCAAAAAAGAGCCGCCTGTTTTACAAATATTGCAAAAATAGAACGACTGAAATTTAAGAAGTGTGAATTACACTTACTGGAAACTTTATTAGGTACACCTGTTCAACTGCTTGCTAGCACAAATATCACATGGCAGCAACTCAATGCATTTAGGCATGTTAGTCATGTACACATGGTCAAGATGACCCGCTGAAGTTCACGCCAAGCATCAGAATAGGGAAGAAAAGTGATTCAAGTGACTTTGAACTTGGTATGGTTGTTGGTGGCAGAGGGGCTGGTCTGAGTATTTCAGAAACTGCTCTGTAAACCCTAGAGATTGTTGTGTGTGAAAATCACACACAACAATCTCTAGGGTTTACAGAGAATGGTCTGAAAAAGAGAAAATATCCAGGGAGCGGCACTTCTCTGGGCAAAAATGCCTTGCTGATGCCAGAGGTCAGAAGAGAATGGCCAGATTGCTTTGAGTTGATAGGAAGGCAATAGTAACTCAAATAACCAGTCATTACAACCAAGGTATGCAGTAGAGTATCTCTGAATCCACAACATGTCAAACCTTGAAGCAGATGGGCTACAGCTAAGAACAGGAAACTGAGACTCCAATTCACACGGGCTCACCAAAATTGGACAATAGAAGACTGGAAAAATGTTGCCTAGTCTGGATTTCTGCTCCAACATTCAGATGGTAGGGCCAGAATTTGACATAAACAACATGAAAGAATGGATCCATCCTGTCTTGTATCAATGGTTCAGGCTGGTGGTGGTGGTGTAATGGTGTGGGGGATATTTTCTTGGCACACTTTGGGCCCCTTAGTACCAACTGAGAATTGCTTAAATGCCACAGCCTCTACCTGAGTATCGTTGCTGACCATGTCCATTCCTTTATGACCACAGGTACCCATCTTCTGATGGGTGCTTCCAGCAGGATAACATGCCATGTCACAAAACTCAAATCATCTCAAACTGGTTTCTTGAACAGGACAGTGAGTTCATAGTACTCAAATGGCCTCCACAGTCACCAGATCTCAATCCAATAGAGCACCTTTGGGATGTGATGGAATGGGAAATTTATGGATGTGCAGCTGATAAATCTGCAGCACCTTTGTGATGTTATTGTGTCAACATTCTCTGAGGAATGTTTTCAGTACCTTATGGCAGTTCTGAAAGCAAAATGGGATCCAACCCAATACAAGCAAGTGTACTTAACAAAGTGGTCAGTGAGTTTATGTTTATCTGTTCAGATTACTATCATCAGTCATCTGAACCTTTTACTGATATTCAGCATCAATTTTCCAACTCATCAAAACCCTATATTAACAGCATTTCCTTATTAGATTAGTAAAGATAATCTGGTTTATATTTATATTCACGATGATTTGCCTTTTCAAACTAGTCAAACCTGTCTAGTTTCATAATAGACAGGACTGGCTGCAGAGTAAGGTAACTCTGATGCATGTGTAATGCTGAGTTGTATAAAAAACATGCAGATCTGTCATTGTTGTCAGGCCAGTTGGGTGTGGTGACTGAGACTAGAGTACTTGCTGCTTCTGTCAGATTAGATCAGATCATAAGGCCTCAGTCACACAGGCCTGGAGACCTGTCAGCGACCATCTGGCAATCACTGGTTGTGAGGGAAAAATGTGTATTCTTGACCAGTTGTGAGTGGTTTCTGGAGTTTGCTGGCAGAAATTGATTGCTAAAGCCCCATTCACGTGGGCCTAGAGACGGGTCACTGACACCCTGGTAACCACCGGTTGCTAGTGAAAAGTGTGTATTCTGCAACCACTTGGCAAGCGGTTGTTGGAAGTTGCTGGCAGTTGCTAGTGTAAAATTGGTTGCAAAGACGTTTAAAGTGATACAACAAAAACCTCCTTGTGACTGCTTTGGTTACTAGCAGGTTGTCCTGATTGCCAGTAGTTTGCATGCAAGATGTAGACTTTTCTGCAAACACTGTCAAACTACTCAGAGTGTTAGTGAAACTGCAAAAATTGCAACGCAAACCAGAAACAGAGAGAACATTCTCTTTCAAAGTAAAAGTTGCATCTTTTTGAAATGTGTTGGTTGCAGTGGTAGGGACAACTTTTATTTTGAAGGTGATCATTCCCCGTTTCTAGTTTGCGTTGCACTTTTTCAAGTTTCACTATAGCTCGGAGAGTAAATAGAGAGTATTCGCAGATAAGTTTGTGTCTGCCATGCAAGCTACGGGCAACTGCAGCAACCTGCTAGCAACCAAAGCAATCACAAGGAGGTTTTCGGTGCAACTCCCTCTTTGCAATCAATTTCACCTGGCGACAGCCAGCAACCTCTAGCAACCACTCACCAACCTTTCGGGGAATATACATTTTTCTCTAGCGATTTGAGGTTGCCAGGGGGTTGCCGACTGGTCTCTAGGCCTGTGTGACTGAGGCCTAGGTAAAGCATCCTTCTGGGTACAACACATTAGCTCACCTTTTATTTACTATTTTCACTTGTTTCACCTTTATGCTCTCAACCTTTCTTTCCATCTCTCACATCCTTTTAATATTTTCTCAGTGTTTACCAGTTTCTTTTTTCATTGTATTTCATTCTTAATCTATCTTTGTGTGAGGCCTGAGGTTTATCAGGGTCAAGAAGCCTTTGCAAATTTGCATCTTTCTAGTCTACAGGGATGAACATTTGTCTAACTCACTCCAAAAGAGCCACAGGGGTCAGATTCCACAGCCTCCTGCTAAATAATGAGAAGGCAGTGTTGTCAAACAGAGAGACCAGACAAGCCTGTCTCTCTAGATCTCTCTTGAATGTCATACTGCTAAGTACACTGACCAAAGGCTATTGGAGATCCTGGCTTTGTGTGTGTGTGTGTGTGTGTGTGTGTGTGTGTGTGTGTGTGTGTGTGTTTGTTACTGGATTGTTTACAACTTGCTAGTGATTTCCTCAACGTACTTAGTGTACACTAAATGATGTAGAAATGTCCTTACAACCAGTAGTTTGATTTGACTTTGTTTTGCTTTTGAAATTATAATAAAAAAAAAACCAACATACAAACAAACAAAAACAAATGCACTAACATGAATGTGCAGGAAAGGTTATACATCTTTTGAATCCTGCTACTCAAAGAAAAGTCACATTTTAACATATGTGTTGTTCTTCAACTTGAAAAGATCAAAGCTCATGTCACTAAAATGAGCACAAGGGTGGTTTCACTGAGAGCAATTCTTGGTTGCAGTCAATAACAGGTAACATGTTGGAAGTATGGGAGGAGGGGGTGGGGTGGATTTATTAATTAGAGGTGTGAGACCAAAAGAGGACTTTGCTAGGTGGCACTGTCAGATGGTTGACAGGATTTTTTAGGCACTTAGACATTTGACAAGTGGAACCGAATGCAACTCATTAACACACTCCCTTCTTTAGGGAGCAACCAGGAGCTGCTCAGACTAGTTTGAGGTTGAACGACTGCCACTCCAGTTTCTGTGGAGGCGGCATACATTTATGATTTATGCCGGTGCTAGCTGTATTAGAGTTTGTGCTAGTGTGTTTTCTCAGGTTCTCTCTTGTTTTGTCCTACATTTGTTCTGAAATACACTGATGTTATTTTTAGTTCTTGATGCTGTATTTGAAAAGATGGCTGTGAAAACAGAACAAATTTGACTGTGTATCAGTTTTCATCACAACTTACCTTGTAGCCAGCTGGCAATAACAAAGAAACAACCTAGAGCCATAGTGGATGTAGCCTAAATGTTAGAGAAGTACAACTAGAACAAAATACTGGCTTCAGTCCATAGAATGGTCGGGAAAACTTGAGAAAGTGATGTAAAAATGTAATGAAAGACTTTCCCCAAAGTGCTTCTAAGTGAAACTCTTAACCCTCAAATGTTTGATGTGAAAATACCATTTGTTCTTCTACAGCTTCTCCTGGAGTAAATGAGAATGTGGTTCTGATTTGTTTGTTTTTGAAACTCTGCCGTAATATGATGCACCAAATTATAGTGTTAGCTCAGTCAAATACACAAACTATCCTATATGGACAAATTTTTTACAGGCACTGCTTTTAAGTTGTTTTTTCTTTTAATCCTATTATAAAAGCTGGTACTAATTGCACCATTTTTGCACACCACATATTTTCACAAAATTATCACAACATCTTGCCTGTGAGTCATAATGAGATCAGCAGAATTTCAGTGGTATTTCAACTTTACCTTTAATAGTAAACAAAATATGAATTAGAGGTTGTTAAGCAACTTTGCCAGTATGCCCATACTGACAGAACTTAATTACGCCTTTCAATCAGTTCTCCTAGCCCATTTTCTACCCCTCTTCATTTTCTGATTAATTCTCCACCTAGGACCCCTCAGGCACTCTTCCATTTACTTTAGAATGAAAATTTGGCATATGTGTTTCTGATAAATCTTCTACAGAAATGATGCCTTAGCCAGGTGATTCATGAGCATGCTGACAACTCAAATTGCTGGTGTGAATCTTTGGCATGGCATGAGTCGGCGCTGAGCCGCCCTCTCTGCCTCCAGGCATGGAGGATGGATACGAGAGGGGAGGAGCCAGGACAGGAGCTGCAGGTTTAACCCTGTCAACTTGCCTGTGTTTCCAGTGTGCAGTGCAGTCTCATATCTGACCTACTGCACTGCACACTGGAAACACAGGCAGGTTATCTGTGTGTACTTGTGTGTGTGTGTGTGTGTGTGGATTCAGATGCGTGCATGCTGCCAATAATGGAAAAAGGTGTGTGTGGGGGGTGAAGGGTGCATGTTATTGTGTGTAGAGTAATCAAGAGGAACTATCTTGTATTCTTTTATGCTATATGGTTGCTTGAAATAGGTGTGGCTGTGAGTTTTTAGAACACATTTAAAAAACAAAAACTTGTATAATGAGACTTCAGTGAAAGGTTGGTGTAAGCTCTCCTCAGACTGGCCAAAGCAAGAGAAGGAAACACACTATCTGTCGTCCCTCTCACCATTTCTCTGTTCTTTTCGGGTTAGTAAATAATAAAATCACACAGCCCATCTATTTTCCATACCATGTAAAGGTAAATTCCAAACAGTAGTTCATCTTCTTTGCATGTTAGCTTAGCTCACCACACATTGTATTTTTTCATGGTAAATTTATATTTGTTTTCTCTAGAGTTAAGGCTCATTTTGTCATGTGGTTTTAGTAATGCTCCTGTGGAAGTGAAGAGTTAGGCCTCAGTCATACAAGCCGAGAGACCGGTAGGTAAAATATGTGTATTCCCTGACTGGCTGGTGAGTGGTTGCTGGCTGTCATTTGGTGCTGCACCAAAAACCTCCTTGCGATTGCTATGGTTCCTAGTAGATTGCCACGGTTGTGTGTAGTTTGCATGAAAGATGCCGACTTGTCTGCAAATTCTTGCAATTTACTCTCTGAGCTGTAGTGAAACCTGAAATGTGCAACACAAACCGGAAATGGAGAACATTTGTCTTCAAAGTAAAAGTTGTGCCTTACTGCTGCAACCAACACAAAAGGCCCAACTTTTACTGTGTCATTAAAATGTGTATGGAGAGATGAGTGTCACGCAGCTGTGGTGCTGCAGATTATTCTGTGTATTTGTCTGGGTTGAACGAGCTAATGGGTCCTGGTAGTAGACAGAATTTTAAGCTTTAAGCTTTAGCTTGTTTATGTGGTCTAACAAATAATAATAATGATAATGGGTTTCTTGTACTTGTTTCCTCTCACCCCCAACTGGTCGGGGCAGATGGCTGCCCCTCCCTGAGCCTGGTTCTGCTGGAGGTTTCTTCCTGTTAAAAAGGAGTTTTTCCTTCCCACTGTCGCCAGGTTCTTGCTCATAGGGGGTCGTCTAACTGTTGGGGTTTTCTCTCTAATATTGTAGGGTCTTTACCCCACAATATAAAGTGCTTTGAGGTGACTGTTGTCGTGATTTGATGCTATGTAAATAAAACTGAATTGAATTGAATTGAAGGGGAATGGTCTCCGTTTCTGTGTTTCTGTCGCACATTTCCAAGTTTCACTTCCACTTGGTGTGTAGTTTGCGAATGTTTGCACACAAGTCAATATCTTCCATGCAAACTAGTAGGGACCGCAGCAACCAAAGCGGTCACAAGGAGGTTTTCGGTGCAGCATGGTATACCTCTTTACAACCAATTTCACACTAGCAACTCCCAGCAACCTCCAGCAACCATTCGCCAACTGGTTGCAGAATACACACTTTTCCCTTGTGACCTGTGGTTGCCAGGGGGTCACTGACCGGTCTTTAGGCCTGCGTGAATGGGGCTTTAGCAATCGATTTCACAGCAATTGCCAGCAACCTCCAAGAACCAAAACTTCCATTATATAAATATGCTGTTAGTGTAATGCTAAGCAGGAGTGCTTGTTCTTTCAAATGAAAACCTGTGGGCTATTTATTATATGTTTGGGGAGAAGTTCATATTCCTTTGGTTTGCATATGAAGAGTAACAGCGCACATTACTGCCTTTTTTAAAATAAAGTTTGAGTTAATGTTGTTTTATAAGTGACTTGATACTAATTCTGGAGAGAAATATGAATCTGACATGCATTTTCAGAAGTGTGACAGAAGTGTGAGGAGTAAACACACTGAAAGTCGCTTGTCTCATCATTTCCCTGTTCTTTCAAGGGCAAAATATATAGATATATCTGTCAGCAGCCCTGGACACATGCATAAACACACTTGATAATTCATTTGCTATTTTTTTATGTACTTTTCTTTAATTCTAATAAAAAAAAAATTAAATATGCCTCTGAAGATATCATAGTTTTTTTTTTTCAAGGTCAGTCACATTTTCATTTAGCATTTCTCACCAAAAGGCAATGTGTGTAGCTCTTTCTCTTCCCAGACAGATGAAGGAACATGTCACAAAGCCAGAGTTTCATAATCTGCAGGTCTGAATCTCTGTTTACTTTTAATACACTAATGTGAAAATCATAGTCAGATAAACTGTGGCCATTTGGAAGCCATTAGGACAAACACAATGAGGCGGCTTTACAACCTCATAAGTGTCTCTTTGGTTGCACATTTAATGACCCCTGCTGTGTAAATCAGTCTTACAGCTGTAAGGGAATGGGTTTTGTGGGAAGAGTGGCAGGCACTGAATGAGATAGTGTGTCAGATGCCAAGTAGGAGTCTGGTCAAACTGTTTGGCGTACAAAAAAACTCAAGCTGGAGCTTGAGCTGGAACTGCTACTGTAGCCCTTTTTGGCAAAAATAATTCATTGTGTGTTGTGTACAAAAGTACATAAACTCTTTTAAGTTTGTACAGTTTTGGGAAAACCCCAAACAGACAAAGATATTAGCAGCTGCTGCTGTATAATGTTGTGCATTTAGGATATTTGTAAACAAGAAATGTTTCAGCCTCAATGAACATACAGTATAACAGCATCGTTAGATTTTTGAAAGGACTGGGGTTTAAGTTAATATAGTGGAGACTTGACGCCATGCTGACAATAATAAACAAGGGGAGTAAGTCATTGAAGGGGTATGCTTAAAACAGAGCACTACTGTTATGTTTTATTCACCTATTGTGCAACATGGCCTTATGCAGATTTTATGGCTCTATAGGGAAGGCAACTGATGATTGTCTGTGCATTTGAATAGACCTAGACAAAATTGCTGAGAAATGGACATTGATGTTTGTCAGTGATCTTTATTCTTCAAATGTGGCTATACAAGTATCTAAAATGTCTAAAAAGAACATTTTAAAGAGTTTCTTTTTTCATAACCCAATTTATCTCATGATGTAACATAAAAACATTGCAGAACTACTGTACATAACACTAGAGTACTCATGAGAGAGCGAGATCTTAGTCACTACAATACTAGCATTCAACTCTTAAAAGAAGAAAAAAAAAGTGGGCTTCAGGAATTGAAGGGGTTGCATTTGTGACAGAACAAAAAGGCTCTCATTGTTAAATCCACCATTTCCCCTTCATATTTTTCCAATTATTGTTTGTTCAGAAGGATTTCAGGCTCATACTAAAAACCTGTTTTCACTCAAATTCTTCTTCTACCTCTCCTGTGCCCACCCCCTTTCTTTACCGTTTAGTATTTTCCATGTTGCTGTGTCTGTTTCTCTCCATGCCACCCTTCCTGTCTGTTTTGCTCTCTTTGACCCCCAACGACCTAAAATGTACTCACAACAGCATTAAGGACTTCAATCCCCCCAGGGGTTCCTGTGGTCCACGTTCCCAGAGAGTAACAGAGACTTTAAGGGGACATGCCGGAACAAATGACAGACAGTCTCTGCAGGCAAGCCACCAGATACACAGATGGGCACAGATCAAGGAATTGAAATTGTGGAGATCTTCAGTGCCACCATCACAGTACAGCAATGTGGCTTTTGGATGCTTTGCCACCATGACTGCTGCTGCCCACAAAGTGCATGGATTACTGTATGTCTGCCATGGGAATGCATGGTTTTACTGAAACTGATCACACTGTTGCAATTGGTTGGCATAGAAGGCCAGACTTTAAAGTGTTAATGTGCTTAACGTGCAAATCAATGCCATTTCTCCCTCATAACAGTAAAAATGAAATTCAATCTTATGCGACTCAGTGGGAACAAGTTAGTATTAAAATGAGTCACTGTGTTGAGTTCTGATTATTTCCATATTTCACATTGTCCATAAATCTTGAGCAGACAAACTCAGAACTTTATTAAACATGTTTATAGACACTGAAACTGACTTATTCACCTTCTATAAAACAGCATCTGTTGCACATCGGCAGTCAGTCTAGATGACATTTAACCGCCGCCAAGATTTTCACTCATGTGAACTCACGCCTCTGGATCTGCCATAGATTCTGTCTGCAAGATGGCATAATCAAAGTTTTAAAATAGCACCAGAATAAAGAGAAAACCACTAAAAATGCATACATACTCAGCACAGTGTGTGTTCCTTTAATCCACAGGAACCTTAGGGGCAGTAAGGCCACACTGAGAGACAACTCCAGGCCGAGAGAGAGAGAGAGGAGAGCAAGAGACGCCACAACCACCACAGAGCTGTCAAAAAGCTGGGACTCTTGTCCAGCATTTAACCATCAGAGCTATGCTACAGACTAAATGGGGTGACAGTTAAAAGGAAACAAGGGTGGTGAATAGTGAGGCACAGTTCTTCGTTTCTGCCTCCCAGGAGGTAAGTGGACACATTGCACAGAGAAGAGGAGAACCAGGCTTTTCCGCTGGATTTTGACATTTGTTTCCCCATTTGGGGGAAAAAAAAAATTCCTCAGTGTGAGACTCGCCAGAACTGAGAGTGTCATATAGGCAAGATCATGACAACCAAGTAATATATACTTATATGGAAGCTGTTGCTCTTGTCAAATGCTAATTTAACTCATAACACTATAATTTTTCCAAGAGAAATCTAGCTCTAAGGCAAAAAGTTTCTTGAATTTCTCTTGAAATTGCTTTTCTTCTTCATGATGCTCTCTTATTCTCTCACTCAAGATCCTTTTATGAAATCGCTTTCTTTTCTTCCCTCTCCTCATTACCTTATCCATTATCTTTACATTTTCTCTATACATTGTCATTTTTTACTGGAACTACTTAACTTATCCCAAGTACTTCTACTTCTACCGTCATCAAAAACACAAAATATATTGTTATTAAAACTTCCGTCGGGGTCCACAGGGAAAGTCCACGCTGGAACTTGACTCTAGGGTCACATCCACCCCACCCTTACCTTAGGCCATAAACATGACCTGTGACACCAGAGCTCTTCCTCTGGACTGAACTCGTTGCCATATTAGTTAATTAGATATCACATGCCAGGTCACCGTACACTTTTAAATCTCCTAAGTGATCACTTCAGCTGATTACTTCTTCCAGAACAGACGATTCTCTTTACATGGTAAAGCATACTATATTTACTTCCTGAAAAACATGATTTGTGCCTGATCAAAATCTGAATTCACTCCATAATGGGCAAGTAAAACTAGGATGGAAAGACAAGTTAAGTACATGCAGAATGTCATTTCATGTTGTCCTTTTGCATTAAGGAGTCCAGCAGTCCTAGAGACAGAGGTTAGTATCCACTAAGATCACCCATGCTGCCAATTATGGTACTCCAAGACCATTACATGGTCTACAGTATATTAAAGAAAAAAAAGATTGACACATTTTCAAGAGCTCAACAGATCTGCTGTTGTTTGAGGAAGTATCATGTTTTTCACGTGCATTATAAATTTAATTTTAAATGCATAAAACACCAAACCCTTTTATCTTTTTTTCCCCATCAATCCACACACAATACTTCAGTATAACGTGAAAACAAGATTTTGGAAATTTAAGAAAATTTAATAAAATGAAAACCTGATATCTCTCATTTACAACAGCACTCAGACCTTTTTTTGTGGTGCTTTAAAGTTTGAGCCTTTCCCATTAAAAAAAAAATACCACATGGAACACAAGTACACATGATATTTAATGTTTGTAAGCACACATGCATGCGCATACAAACAGAGGTTTGCAAACGTATACATATAATTACAAAAGAACAGGGAAGAGGGGAAAAACAGGGCAAAGCAAGACAATGGCACATCTGCCCAAAATTTCACTAGTTGTGTCACTGTTTGACAAATTGTTCCACCAACAGTAAACACAACTCTCAGCAGTTGGCCTCTAGACAGGGCCTTGACACACCACACAAAATCTTACATCCCATGTTGAATTCTTTACAATATTTGTTTTTGTTTCTCTTCTATCTCTCTTTGTTGTGTCTTTTTCAGAGCACACATTACAATAAACACTGACATAAAGGTTAATTTTTTCATTCATGTCTTTTTACCCATTATAATCAGACACATAACCAGACCATCTGCGGATCTCTGATGAGTGTCTTCTCTGAGGGAATGGAGACAATTGAAATGCTTTAAACTGACAGCATGGGCATCATTATATCGTGTAAACAGGCCTGGCATCAAAGCATTCAACATCACGCACACTTGTGGTTCAGCCGCCATAGTATAAGCAGGGCTGTAACTGTGCTACTCCTCTACTATATATATATACATACATACATACACTCACTCACACACACACACACACACACATATATATATGTATGTGTGTGTGTGTGTATGTATATGTATACTTAGCACAAAAAGTAAGGAAATTTGTGTTTGGTTGATTATTTCTTTATTGTAACAATGCTTCTTGGCAATAAATCTCATACTGTTAGAAAGCCTGTTTATTTCCCTTTAACTGGTGCCACAATTTTAAGGAAAATGCATTTGTGGGTTGAGCAGCAGAGCTGAGTAAGTGGGTTGCGCCCACGAAGAACTTGCCAAATCTTCTCTCCCAATGCCAAACACCTTACCTCCAGAATTTGGGAGTCCTGACCCCATCCCAACCCCAATGAACACTTGTGGGATCAGCTTGGGCATGCTGTTTGTGCCAGAGTGACCAACACAACCACATTGGCTGAGTTGTGAGAAATGCTGGTTGAAGAATGGGATGCCATCCCACAGCAGTGTGTGACCAAGCTGTGTTGTGGCTGTGTTTCGCTCTTCCACATGCTACTGAGGCCCCTGTTTGTTAAATGAATAAATTGTTGAATTACCAATATGTCTTGTTTCTTTAGACTTCAATCATCCAATCCAATAAACAACACCAAACAAGAGTCAATAGCAGAATAAGCTGTTTGGCATTGGCAGAGAAGATTTGGCAAGTTTTTCAAGGGCACGACCCACATACTCAACTCTGCTGCTCAACCCACAAATGCATTTTCCTTACAAATGTGGCACCATTTAAAGGGAAATAAACAGGCTTTCTAACAGTATGAGATTTATTGCCAAGAAGCATTGTTACAACAAAGAAA